>JASAOE010001478.1:0-39690 GCA_029964075.1 Patiria pectinifera
CAGTTTCTTTGACGTGACTCGCGTGACAGGATAGAAAAAGGGATTTTTTACATCCCTTGATTCAAATAGCTTTTCCTATGGATCTACCAGTGTTCTAAAAATTATTCTTACTGAACTTAGAACTTAATACCCTCACCCAATACATGCATAAGTTGTATTGTGCCAAATATCCCTCGAGGTAAGAAATAGCCTGAAGAAAATGTGACTCGCATGACACAAATGCGTGACTCGCGTGACACAGTAGCTTTTCACTTTCACATTATAACTGTAATTTTAGTATAACAAATCAAATCATAATATTATATTAATAAAAATGATTTACCTGTGAATACCTTATGAAAGAGTGTGAAAACTGCTATTTATCCCTTTACTTTGGCAAATGTTGGGGTGGAAATCTGGTTTAAACACAATATCCTTAACAATGACATGGAGACAAAAAAATGTTTCGGAATTTAAGTTACGAAGTGATGTCATCAATCCACGGGTGATTATTTCAGGAAAACAGGTGTAATTCTTGGTCATGTAGAGTCACAGTTTCCTTAAAAGGTAAGAGCTGCAGTTAATGATGCAGTTGTATAGGAAAGTATACAGTGCAGTCGAATCTCGTTGGTACAAACTCTGTTAATACAAAATTCTGGTTATAACAAACATAAAGCCTTAGTCCCGACTGTGCATTAAATTATGTGCATGATGAATGGGACTGATGTTCCTCTTAATACAAAATTCTGATATAACAAACTATTTGGCTAGGTCCGAACAAGTTTGTATTAATGAGACTCGACTGTATATAAACATTTGTAAAAAACTGATTCAATTTCTTGTTACATAACTAATGCTTAAATTAAAGACTTAATTCCAATTCTAGAATTTAATATGGCATTGTTTCTTTGTATTACATGTACCGGTAAATGAAACATTCCTGGCTTCGGTTGTGACCAGGCGCGGATCCTGAGGTGGGTTTTGGGGGGGCAAAACCCCCCCCCCCCCCCAGCTCTGTAAAAAAAAAAAATTTCTCATACAAATTCCTAAAAAAATTAGTTGAACATCCCCTCCCCCGTTGTGTCACCCCCCCAAAAATTATACTGGTGTAATGTCCGCCTGTTCAAAATAAGGTACACCATTCTGTAATGTGTTAAAAATCGTCGAATTTGAACAGCACCCTTGATTGAAATTGGTACCAGCCCCCAGCCCCCTTGCCCCCACCTCCCAGTTTTTGTCCGGAGAAAAAAACGTGTGTACATTTTCAGATTTTTTGGCTGATGAAACCCCCCCCCTGCAAAAATTCCTGGATCCGCCCCTGGTGGCTCGCGTGACATACATCTTGTGTGACTCGCGTGACATTCTTGAGATAGTTTTTTCTAAAAGGAATGTAGAGCAAATAAGAATATTCATACTTTTATTGATAGACCACCACTATTCCATTTACAAATATCAAACACTAGCTGAATCCCTCTCTAGTTATTAAGTAATCTGAAAAAAAGCCCTATTTTGTGACTCGCGTGACATATTTTTGAGGGTGTTTTTACGATGAAATAGTGGGAAAATACTGGAGACATTTGGAAAAATTCTCAATGTTTTATCAAATAGACTGGAATAGCTACCAAATGTATGCAGATAAAGCACAATCTTATGAATGAGCTTCAATTACTTCCTCAGTTTGTGATTTATACCCCTGACCCTCCGTTTTGCCCACAAAATTCATCCATGTTCAGGAGGCTGAAACTTTAAATCAAATGATTTATTTTTAAAAAATCTTTTGAGATTTAGATGGTTTCAATATTCCTCTTATCAAATATAACTGACAAACATCTATTCCTTTCACTTCAATTTTTGAGTTTGGTGATGACCCTTACATGGAATGGCTGTTAATATAAAGTACCAGTCAGGTGTTATAATTACCATGAGTTTGTGCATGCGAGCATAATGTGTTAGCAAATACTTTCGGCGAAGTGGTAATTGGGCAAAGCAGTAATTTGGCTAAGTGGTAATTTGGCTGGTTTCGATCCAACTCGGACCCAAACCAAGTCGGACCCAAGCCAACTCGGACCCAGGCCAACTCGGACCCACTACCAACTCGGACTCACGCCAACTCGATCGGACCCACTACCAACTCGGAAATTATTCATTTTCATATTTGACATCGTTCACGCCATCTTGCTCAATTTAACAGCAATTCATTTCATTTTCAATTCAAACCACATAAATTCAAAACAGATCTTCATAGAAAAATAAAATTGGAAAGTATGACATTGAAACATAAACACTTTCAAACATGACACGATTAATTCAATAAATATAAGTAAACATTATAAGTCATTCAATAAAATAAATAAAGTATAAAAGCAAAGTCTATTCTAATTTCTACATGTACATTTGTATATGTATTTAAAAAAAAAACAACACATAAACACCATTGCATTCACTGCAACAAAAACGAAGGTTTCATATTGAACAAAAAAGGTTAATCAAAAAAGTCCATGTAAGTTACACAGATTCGTAAAAAAAAACCCACAAAACTCAAAGCCAGCATGTGAACTAAAAAAAAGATCAACTTATTAAATACCCTACAATTTTGAAATGTCAATCATCAAAAAGGAGTATTGGAGCTCTGGGAAGATTATCCTTCAAGACCTTACAGGTAGCTGTCTGTATGTTCGACTATGATGTTCCATGGGGAAAAAAAGTTAATTAAAAAAGTAGGCCTATAAAAAGTTAAACAGATTCGTAAAAAAAAAAAAAATTAAAAAAAATAACAATTACATGAAATGAAAGGCCTATTTCAAATTAATAACTTCCTCACTGAACAAAATTTTTGTGACATATTGAAATCCTTCATTGAGTGTGATTTAATTTGGTTTATATTATTTGCAGTGTTGTCGTTGAGACCGGATAGTCCGAGACCGAGACCAAGACCGAGACCTGAAGATTCGAGACCGAGACCGAGACCAGCCCCTTCAAGGTGGAGACCAATATGGTCCGAGACCGAGACCGCTGATAATAAATAACAATAGTCGAAATAAAAAAACAAGACACGTTATTATAGGTGAAACTTGTAACCTTTCTATTCACAAAGATTACAGACCAAAATTTTGACCAGTGGCAGTGTTGACAAATTGACAGTGTTGTAGGACTCGGACTCGGGACTCCGACTCGAGTCCGGACTTGAGTCCTTTTTTCAAGGACTCGGACTTGGACTCGAGTCCTTTGCTCAAGGACTCGGACTCGGACTCGGACTCGGACCCCAAGGACTCGGCTTCGAGTCCGGCTCGAGTCCGGCAAAATTGGGTCTTTTTTAGGTGTTTTATTTCAATTATTTTATGTCTTTCACCTTGATTTGGTTTTGCTGTGGAACCGAATTCCGCAGTTCTGCCGCTCGCAAAAATAACTTGCCGATTGATCAATGATCAATTGATTCATTCCAACCTAACCTAGCCAATTGCCCACCAAATAAATCGATTCATCAGTTTTTCAGTTGCTTGCCGATGTGTTGGACTTTTTGTTCAATATTACTATAGACACAATGACAAGGAGCTATCTCAGCCACATGGAATCAACGCCATACAATTGGGCTCAAATTCATACCCATTTAGCGCACGTGGGTGCTTTTACACGCCCAATATGATCAATATCGCCCAACGTGCCGCGTATTGCATGTACGATACAACTTAGCTTAAACCATTACCCCTTCTCTATCAACTGACATTTGATAGTGACATTTTGAAAACGTTAATATAGTATTGGTGAACCGCGACTTGAATTTGACACATAAGGACTCGGACTCGGACTCGAGTCCTTTTTTCAAGGACTCGGACTCGGACTCGGACTCGGACATCAAAAATTGACAAGGACTCGGACTCGGACTCGGACTCGAGTCCTTTGCTCAAGGACTCGGACTCGGATGAGGAGGACTCGACTACAACACTGCAAATTGATACATGACACATTACTTGAGCAAAAAGTAGTTATACTTAAGAAATATAATGGGCTGCACCCAATCTTGACAAAAGTAAAAGTTAAAGGTAGATGTTTCATCTGTTATAGGAACTCGGATCCTAAACTCCACAGTCACCCCTTGGATTCAGCTATGACTTCTAACGGATATTTAAAGATGCAATTTTGATTTCACATTGTGCCTCTTTTTTTCCTAAAATAAATATAGGACTTAATTTCTAACAAGACTTGTGTACTTGATTTTAAAAAATGGGAGCTAGAAAAATTTGAATCAATTTTTAAATTTCTGTTATAGAATGTGGACTTGTACATGTAGACCCACAAGTTGTGAGGTGGTAGCCAGTATTTTAAAAAAAAATTCTGAACGGGATTTTAATTTTTGAGGAATAATGGGGTACTTCATACTGAGCAGCCAGAAAATGGGGTCTCATCATACACTCTCATGGCAACAGTGAGTGGTAACCGGTAAGAGTGTGTGAGTTCAATGCTGGAAAATCAGGTAGAAAAATGTATTTTTTCTTCAAAATACTGTCCCAAATTAAAGAGATCATTGTGTGGGGTCGAAAATATAACTAATTTGAAGCACCTCATTTATTATCAGAATACAAAATGCAAGTGATGACGCCCACAGGGGTGGGCTAAACTACACAATCCCCAAAAATGGTTGACCCTTATTGCATAAATTGTTACAAGTTTATACTTTGCTTTATGTGCCCGACTCAACAGATAAATGTCGAACTTGTTCCAAATTGTTCAGTGACTGGAACTGCTGCAGCTTTACATGTACTTTGGAGACTTTCCAACGTGCTGTCGAGTCCAAACCGACCGCGATATATAACAAGCTTGATCTACAGGCTAGCAAATGTTTTAACTATTAATTGTACTGAACGAAGTAAACAAAAAGTAATCGATCAAGCTGTAAAAGCTACATATTGCCGGTCTCAACCCGAGACCAGCCAAAATATCGAGACCAAAGGGGACCAAGACCGAGACCAAGACCGAGACAACAGCTTCCGAGACTGAGACCAAGACCAGCAAAAAGTGGTCTCGAGACCGGTCTCGAGACCTACAACACTGATTATTTGGCACACACCCACAAAAAACAGATGATAAAGGAAAACATTGCACATATCCATTTCTTCATGTGAATGAGTAATAAGAGTGCAAAATCAATGTAGTATAATCAAACAACAAAACTAAAGCCCCATTCTGACCAATATAATTACCGAATATCTTCACAATATAAGCACTGTAACATTAAGATGACCTATAAATATAATCTCTGAAACTAATGATTAAGTCATTGTTGGGTCCGAGTTGGTCGTGCTTGGGTCCGAGTTGGTAGTGGGTCTGAGTTGGTCTTGGGTCCGAGTTGGTAGTGGGTCCGAGTTGGTAGTGGGTCCGAGTTGGCGTGGGTCCGAGTTGGCGTGGGTCCGACTTGACATGGGTCCAACTTGGTTTGGGTCCGAGTTGACCTGATGCCATTTGGCTAAGTGGTTATTCGCGAAGTGGTAATTCAGCAGAGTGACCAACACTCGTGACAAGCTCAACACACTAATCCAGATCAGCTATTCACTATGATCCATGGAGTGCAGTACATTAGCTGAGAGCCTTAGTCAAGACTTGAAACATCTTCATCAGACAATCCCACGCACCTTTTCTATCTTCCAGTTCTTGTATCTTCAGGCGGTCATTTGCAGCAAAGAGCCTTAAGACATGATCTCTCTCCTGGAAGAGATAAACCTGCATGTCACTCAGGGCCTTCTGAAGCTTGCTCAGCGATTTCTTCCTCACGTTTGCGTAACTCCCATTCAAGCTTATGCTAAACAACAAAGAAAGGGACAAGTATTGTTGTGCTACATGTGACCATGATTTGCAAGTTTATGAGTTGTTCCATTGGAGTAGTGGTAATTTGTACATGTACACACACTGACATAATAATAACCAGAGAAATTTGAAAAAAAAACCCAGTATTGTGATTGAAAACATTGGACTATTATTCAAAGTGTTTATTTGAAACCTTATATTTCCCTTTACTTCCTTAATCCAATAACACTTTTACAAAAAGTAACAAATGATGTCACTGTAAAACCTGGATTTGAAATTGGTTTTAAAAAAACCCATTTTCTAACATCTAAGGGGAAAAGATACTACATGTATAAAGACCAGGGACAACGTTACCCATGCAACTACATGTACGGGGTCTTGACTGATTGATAGATTGCTGTTGTCTTGGATATGTGTCAGAGAAAAATGGGGAATTTTTGTGGGTCATTTGTGGGAGAGTTGGGACAAACTTGACCTATTTATTTTGTGTAGGTTACTCAGTTTGTAAGAATGTAAAGAATGTAAAGAAGCGGAGGCTGATTCCAGAAGTAATGTCATAGATAGAGGGCAGGCTTTTGATTTTTTTAAGGGAAATTTGGGGGTAAAATGATGATGACAGAACGGCGACAACAAGCTTCCCAAAAATAAAGATGGCAATCACCATGCAATGTACTGTGCGATCATGTACCATGGGTCTGAGCATGCATAGCGCTGAATCGCAAGGCCCAAACAGCACAGTAAATTTTAGTCCGAAATTTGGGACTCTCAATACTGTGTATGAGAGTCCCAAAACTTAAGGTATCCATATCGTGCAAAAGTTTGTGCTGCATAATAAAACCAGTGTGAATCAAATTTGCAAGCTTCTTACTCACTACAGTTTCTTCAATAATCCCCGAAACTTCTGCCTCGCAAAGTTGCTGCTGTGAGCATTGCATCACCAAAAATTCAGCTTTTAATTCTAATTTTGCAGAGAGTTATCGAAATCCATACGTGAGACATCACGTTGATGTGTACTGCAATGCATTGTGCCAAAAGACTCCTCAGCTATAACATTTTCATCGTGTAGATAAAACAGCGCCCTCTTGTTGATCTGAGTGAATGCAAAATGTTTCATTTTTTAACAGAGGGCGCTATGTTCATTTGGCCATCGATTAAAAAACAAGTTAGCTGCAAGGCTCTACATACACCGGGGGTCAGACAATTCGACCGTTGAGACAACTCGACTCGGAAAAGTCGGCCGTTGAGACAACTCGACCGTTGAGATTACTCTCCCGTATGTGCGATAAATTGAAATACAAGTCGACCGTTTATACAAGTCTCCTCGCATGTTTTGAAACCAATGTTTGTGTATAGTACCGGTGATTTTGACGGCGGCTGATCGCCGTTTGGGAGTTATGACACATAACAGAGCAGAGCCGATATAGCGCAGCGTGATTGTCCGTGCACATCGTTCGAATTTGCGAGGCCTGTGCGCGCATCTCCGGTCAACCGCGTGGCCGTACCGTGCACGTGCCGTGCACGTTAGCTGTCTCAACGGTCGAGATGTCCCGAGTCGAGTTGTCTCAACGGCCGACTTGTCCCGAGTCGAGTTGTCTCAACGGTCGACTTGTCTGACATTCCATACACCTACCCAGAATACATTGGGAATCAAACACACATTTCCAGAGCATGGGGATTGACGTTGATGGTTTTTGAACTGCCAAAAACTTGCCTTAAAATCATGAAAATTGGATTTAAGGTCTCAAATTTCGCAGGTGACATGCTTGCAACTATATCATTTTAATGTACGTGTTATGCGGGCATTAATTAGCCTGCCTAATGGTGAGTAAAAAAACGTCAGTAGTAATTTTGCACGTTTTTATGCACTCACGGTCATGACGGTCCCAGTCTGAGTAAATTTGAGAGTTTTGATTGTAAAGGTGATTTTTTGGAAAAATCCTGCCAACCGGACACCACTTACCTGCCGCCAAACATCCAAATGTTCACCTCACCTTGTGATTTCAACCAAGAGGAATCCAGGAAAGAGTGGACATGCGAAAAAAAATTGGTAAAAATGTGTTTTTGGAGCACATTTTGCATGCACATGTAGTGCAGATCTGAGTTGAAGCAGCCGGTCAAAACTGATTGAAGTGCCTGGAACAGCGGTACGTTATATGCATAACATCGATAACCATCTGACCATGACGTCGCATGAGCCGGCCAATGATAGTGCAACACGTCATTATGAATATTTTTTTTCTCATGAATATTTCAATGGATACTTCAAATATGTCCAAAGATTGATCATTGCAACAGCGATCGTGCGCGGCCTAGCGGTTAAGAGACTCGTGTATCAAGCAAGCGTCCGAGGTTCGAATCTCGAGGAAGTGAGTGACTGATTGATAAATAGAAATTAAGGAAAGGACGGGGTGAGAGTAGAGGAGGGAAAGTGGAGGGAATAACCATAAAAGAGGTAACTTTTGGCGCTGGAAAATTAATTGAAAAAAGTGGTGTCCGGTTAGCAGAATCTTTCCGATTTTTTTAGCAATGAAAAACATTTTTGACTCTAATTTGATCAAAACAAAACAGGGGCCCTCCACTACACGACCGCCGACTTTCCAGTTTCTAGTCAGCAAGTCTCCTCCCTAGGCAGGCCTACGCGTCAGGTTGCAACATTCTTGCCTAACTAGACATCTAAAACTAAAAGTGTGGAATTTAACATTTCTAAAAAGTGGTTCAGAAGTATTTACACATCTTATTCTAATCTTAGGAAATGTTATCCTACCTGCTCTGCGGTAAAATGTTCTTAGCAGACATGGTTAACCGTAGCCCAGTGGACTCCTCCGTTGTGTACAACGCAACTGACGTCCAACCTGGGCTAGGTTAACCGGTGACTTTAGGGCGCACTTCCGTTTAAATTTTGCGCTTATCTTATTACAGTTTAGACAGGTGCCGAGTGGTGCCGATATGTGAAGTAAGGATTGCAAAACAAGTCGTCTGGGTGCCACTTTTCCTGTCTGTCGACGATAGGACAAAGGGGCGCTCTTCGCAGGCTGATCTTTCCATAGGGTCTTAATGTTCGGAACGGCGCAGCCATGCCACAATAACGGTGTCTTCTGCAACTCTGTGCTGTTATTCTATAAAATCAAAGCATTTAGGGTGTTTTTCCTCACAGAAGATCCTAACAGTTAAGTGACTACACTACCTTAATTTCTGTTGGTTTAGCAATACGATTATTATCGATAACATGGCGTTTTATGGCATATCAAACATGAATTTAAATACAATTGCATTTGGAAATGTCCTAATAGTCATGCCCTTACATCGTTAGGGTGTAGGTCACTATAGTAGTATGCTACCATATCAAAATATTAAAATGAAAATAGAGCAATCAAATATCTAGACGGATATATTTCGGTAATTCTCGTTACGGTAACTCGCGCGACAGTTAGTCCGCGCATTATTTTGGTGCAAGTTAGACCTAACACATAAGAAACTATTCAAACAAAAATAACTCTGCATCTTAAAACAAAACTTACAATACCAATTGCACTTTTGCAAGTGAAAACGAGATGTCTAAAGTAATATGAGTAAAATCCATAATTTTAGCCCCACCCCACCCCAAACACAACGGTTTGGGTCAGGGTGACCAATATAGGGTCCGTGTTACTTCCTGAGTGAAAGTTGGAAAATATCACTCGGGTGGGACTCAAACCCGCGTCCTCCCGCTTACAATAGTGCAGACGAAATTAATACCAATCAACCATCGAGCTTGCGGGACTGCTGGTCATGGGCAGTGGCGTCACCAGACTTTTCAGTCTGGGGGGCACAGGGGGGCACCAGCATTTGATGGGGGGGGGCACTTAGGTGAATATATATATATTTTTACCAACCCGAATCTCAGATGGGGGGCACTCGGGGGGGGGGGGGCACTAGGTTTTCCAGGGGGGCACGTGCCCCCTTGGCGACGCCACTGCGAGTCGTGGGGGCCGCTCATAAGTCCAACGCCTCATAAGACCGACAAAATGGTATCACCAACCAAATAAAGGCCCAAGTCCGACGCCTCATAGGTCCGACGCCTCATCATGGCTCCGACGACACCAGTACGCTTCGTTTTTCCGACGTCGAACTTATGAGGCGTCGGACCTATGAGGCGGAATTGTATGCCTCATATGAGGCGTCGGTCCTATGAGGAGTCCGGACTTATGATACGGCCCCGGTCGGGGAAGGGCAAAACCTATTGATTTACATCACCCCGACGCAAGTTCCATCTCATGAATAGTCAAGTTATTTGCGGTACCATAACCGCCGCTACATGTTCATCGGATTAGAACCAGCCAACCGATCTCACAAGCTCCGTACTGGAAAGTACGAAGTCGTGATGGGTTCGAGTCCCATGTCCCACCCAAGTGATGTTTTCCAGTAACTTTCACTCATATGAAACATACTGAGTATAGGCTAGCAGTGTTTATACATCGGCGCAGGGCAAAACCTTTAATGATTCACCGTAGGATTGGGACAACTTTCGGCCGGCCTCGAATAAGCTCCCACGAAGAACCGAGTTAAGTCCGAGGGATATGATACCGAAGTTCATCAGCGGGATTGTCTGATTTTTACAGAACACGGATAGTGCCACTCAATGAGTTTGAATATTTTTTGTACAGTGGCCGCCACTTGTGGCGGCCGCCAGATAATATAAGTGGCGGCCGCTGTACAAAAAAAATATTTTCACACGTACAGAAAAAAATTATATTTACACTTTTTTATGTTGCGGCCGCCAGATAATAAGTGGCAGCCGCTACATAAAAATTGTGAATAAAATTAATAACTAAAAATTAAATCATTTTGACTGATGTGGCGGCCACCACTTATTATCTGGCGGCGTACTGACGATCGGAGGCGCTGTTCAAAGTAAGTACTTCGCTTGTACCCCGGCCCGCCCGCGATATATTTTTTTTCACAAACTATCTGGGGTACTTTGTGCGCTTTCCTATGGGGCTTGGTTTTTATAACCAGGCTTGAGTGGAGGCTACTATTTTTCAACTTGGTACGGATTTCGGACTTTATTTTCCCGTTAAAAAAAAAAAATCCTCCAGAGCCTCAGATCAGGAAAAGAAAAAGGAAATTGCTGCTATACAAGTAGTATCCGACTGAAAAATAACGTTTTTAAGATTCAACTTAAAATTGTTGAAAAAAAGAGCAAAATCTTTGTTAGTGGAGCGAGACCTCCGATCATTAGCCAACATGCCTAACCACTAGGCAACGGCGATGCTCGAAATTTCCCTGCAATTCATAAATTATATACTTTCACACATGTGGAGAGAGTATACGCCCGCGCGCGTAGGTAAAAGGTTACAGGATTGTAGAGCGCCGCTACGCGGCGCTCTACAATCCTATAACCGTGATTCAAGTCGCCTGAAAGATGGATACCCCCAGATAGTTGTTTAAATAAAATATTCGCGGCCCGCCCTGCAAACAGGACGCTAGGATACTCGGATGAATTCACACTCTGATTGGTTGGATTTTGCTCGACCTGTAATCTGCGCGTCATCACGGTCATGATTCTGCCAAAGACATATAATAATATATTATATGTCCATGGATTCTGCAAAGTTTGAAACGCAGCCGTTAAGATTTGACTCATTACTCTCTTTTTTTCCAGCTTAGAGATGTTTGTTTTTCGTTGAAAATGCGTAATAATGTAGGAAAGTCTGTAAAACTGTTACCGGCACTTGCCCGGGCTCCGTTCCGAATTACGAACGGTCGGATTGGATTATGCGACGCTCAAAATTGTGTCCACATGGGCCGCAATGAAACAGAATTGAAATCACATCCAGTATGGAACGTGTGCATTTCTATAGAAAGTTTTCGGATAGCATTTGCGTACATTGTACGACTGCGGTCTTGAACAGCTGCAGCAAGATGCTTTATACATAGGTCATAGGCCACTTCCTTCACAAGATTCTGTGAAGCTCATCAGAGTGGCCCCAGCGTCCTGATTGCAGGGGTACGAACGAAGTACGCGATCTTAGACACCATTGAACAATAGGTGGCGTTCTTAGTCGCGGCATATTTTGCCGACGACTTTGCCGCTTGCACGCGGACAGCGGGACGACGATTTCACCACGCGGCGGGGGGACACCCTAAGATACCGCCTCCAGCGACGCCAGCGTGATGAGCTCTAGCTTGTAGTTGATTTGGTTGTTTGCTGACTGAGGCTAGTAACTATGGAAGTGTAGATAGGACATGGTTAAAAAAAAATCTAATTCGTACGTACGAATTACTAAACCGTGAGTACAAAGTACTAATTCGTATGTACGAATTACTCATTCGTACGTACGAATTACTAAATCGTACGTACGAATTACTAAATCGTACGTACGAATTACTAAATCGTACGTACGAATTACTAAACCGTACGTACGAATTACTAATTCGTACGTACGAATTACTAAATCGTACGTACGAAATAATAAGTAATTCGTACGTACGGTTTGGTAATTCGTACGTACGGTTTAGTAATTCCAGTGCCGTAGCCAGGAATTTTCCATGGGGGCTGCCGCCGGGGGGCCTGGAACATTTCAGGTGGGGGCGTCATGTAGATTAATGATAATTTTTAGAAACTAGAAATCTCAGTCTGGGGAGGGGGCGACTTGGGGGCGACAAGGTTTCATTGTGGGGGGGGGGCTGTCGCAGTGGCGTGGCCACGGGGGAGGGGCGTGGGGGTGACAGCCCCCCCCCCATGAAACCTTTTCGGCCACCAGTCGCCCCCACTGAGATTTTGAGTTTCTAAAAAAATTATCATTGATCTACATGACACCTCCCCCCATGAAATGTTCCAGCCCCCCAGCGCCGCCCCCGAAAAATTTCTGGCTACGCCACTGCTCCCACGCCCCCCCCCCCCACCTCCAGTGGCTACGCCCCCGAGTAATTAGTACGTACAAATTAGTTATTCGTACGCACGAATTAGTATTTCGTACGTACGGTTTAGTAATTCGTACGTGCGAATTAGTTTTATTTTAAACCATGTCCTATGTCTATGGTATGGAAGTGTAGATAGGACATGGTTAAAAATAAATCTAATTCGTACGTACGAATTACTAATTCGTACGTACGAATTACTAATTCGTACGTACGAATTACTAATTCGTACGTACGAATTACTAAACCGTACGTACGAATTACTAATTCGTACGTACGAATTACTAAACCGTACGTACGAAATACTAATTCGTACGTACGAATTACTAAACCGTACGTACGAAATACTAATTCGTACGTACGAATTACTAAACCGTACGTACGAATTACTCAGTGGCGTAGCCACGGGAGGGGGGGCTGGGCGTGGAGGCAGTGGCGCAGCCAGGAATTTTTCAGGGGGGGCCGCTGGGGGCTGGAACATTTTAGGGGTGTCATGTAGATCAATGATAATTTTTTTTGAAACTCAAAATCTCAGTGGGGGGCGACTGGTAGGCGACAAGGTTTCATGGGGGGGCTTCCCCCCCACCGGCCCCACCCCCCGTGGCAACGCCCCTGCGACACCCCCCCCCCCCATGAAACCTTTTCGCCCCCAAGTCGCCCTCCACTGAGATTTTTAGTTTCTAAAAAATATCATTGATCTACATGACGTCCCCCACCTGAAATGTTCCAGGCCCCCGGCGCCCCCCCCCCCTTCCCCACACTGGAAAGTTCCTGGCTACGCCACTGGAATTATTAAACCGTACGTACGAATTACTAAATCGTACGTACGAATTACTAAACCGTACGTACGAATTACTAATTATTTCGTACGTACGATTTAGTAATTCGTACGTACGATTTAGTAATTCGTACGTACGGTTTAGTAATTCGTACGTACGATTTAGTAATTCGTACGTACGGTTTAGTAATTCGTACGTACGAATTAGTAATTCGTACGTACGAATTAGTAAACCGTACGTACGGTTTAGTAATTCGTACGTACGAATTAGATTTATTTTTAACCATGTCCTATCTACACTTCCATAGCATAGTACGGCGCAAGCGAATTCAGTGAGGCAAGAAATATCTTTTTGTCGCGTCGTTGCATGGGGTTACTAGCCTCAGTCAGCAAACAACCAAATTAACTACAAGCTAGAGCTCATCACGCTGGCGTCGCTGGAGGCGGTATCTTAGGGTGTCCCCCCCCCCCCCCGCCGCGTGGTGAAATCGTCGTCCCGCTGTCCGCGTGCAAGCGGCAAAGTCGTCGGCAAAATATGCCGCGACTAAGAACGCCACCTATTGTTCAATAGTGTCTAAGATCGCGTACTTCGTTCGTACCCCCGCCCTGCAATCAGGACGCTGGGGCCACTCTGATGAGCTTCACAGAATCTTGTGAAGGAAGTGGCCTATGACCTATGTATAAAGCATCTTGCTGCAGCTGTTCAAGACCGCAGTCGTACAATGTACGCAAATGCTATCCGAAAACTTTCTATAGAAATGCACACGTTCCATACTGGATGTGATTTCAATTCTGTTTCATTGCGGCCCATGTGGACACAATTTTGAGCGTCGCATAATCCAATCCGACCGTTCTTAATTCGGAACGGAGCCCGGGCAAGTGCCGGGAACAGTTTTACAGACTTTCCTACATTATTACGCATTTTCAACGAAAAACAAACATCTCTAAGCTGGAAAAAAGAGAGTAATGAGTCAAATCTTAACGGCTGCGTTTCAAACTTTGCAGAATCCATGGACATATAATATATTATTATATGTCTATGGCAGAATCATGACCGTGATGACGCGCAGATTACAGGTCGAGCAAAATCCAACCAATCAGAGTGTGAATTCATCCGAGTATCCTAGCGTCCTGTTTGCAGGGCGGGCCGCGAATATTTTATTTAAACAACTATCTGGGGGTATCCATCTTTCAGGCGACTTGAATCACGGTTATAGGATTGTAGAGCGCCGCGTAGCGGCGCTCTACAATCCTGTAACCTTTTACCTACGCGCATGTGTGAAAGTATATAATTTATGAATTGCAGGGAAATTTCGAGCATCGCCGTTGCCTAGTGGTTAGGCATGTTGGCTAATGATCGGAGGTCTCGCTCCACTAACAAAGATTTTGCTCTTTTTTTCAACAATTTTAAGTTGAATCTTAAAAACGTTATTTTTCAGTCGGATACTACTTGTATAGCAGCAATTTCCTTTTTCTTTTCCTGATCTGAGGCTCTGGAGGATTTTTCTTTTTAACGGGAAAATAAAGTCCGAAATCCGTACCAAGTTGAAAAATAGTAGCCTCCACTCAAGCCTGGTTATAAAAACCAAGCCCCATAGGAAAGCGCACAAAGTACCCCAGATAGTTGTGAAAAAAATATATCGCGGGCGGGCCGGGGTACAAGCGAAGTACTTACTTTGAACAGCGCCTCCGATCGTCAGTACGCCGCCAGATAATAAGTGGTGGCCGCCACATCAGTCATAATGATTTAATTTTTAGTTATTAATTTTATTCACAATTTTTATGTAGCGGCTGCCACTTATTATCTGGCGGCCGCAACATAAAAAAGTGTAAATATAATTTTTTTCTGTACCTGTGAAAATATTTTTTTTGTACAGCGGCCGCCACTTATATTATCTGGCGGCCGCCACAAGTGGCGGCCACTGTACAAAAAAATTCAAACTCATTGAGTGGCACTATCCGTGTTCTGTAAAAATCAGACAATCCCGCTGATGAACTTCGGTATCATATCCCTCGGACTTAACTCGGTTCTTCGTGGGAGCTTATTCGAGGCCGGCCGAAAGTTGTCCCAATCCTACGGTGAATCATTAAAGGTTTTGCCCTGCGCCGACGTATAAACACTGCTAGCCTATACTCAGTATGTTTCCTCGAACTGGGACTCGAACCCATCACGACTTCGTACTTTCCAGTACGGAGCTTGTGAGATCGGTTGGCTGGTTCTAATCCGATGAACATGTAGCGGCGGTTATGGTACCGCAAATAACTTGACTATTCATGAGATGGAACTTGCGTCGGGGTGATGTAAATCAATAGGTTTTGCCCTTCCCCGACCGGGGCCGTATCATAAGTCCGGACTCCTCATAGGACCGACGCCTCATATGAGGCATACAATTCCGCCTCATAGGTCCGACGCCTCATAAGTTCGACGTCGGAAAAACGAAGCGTACTGGTGTCGTCGGAGCCATGATGAGGCGTCGGACCTATGAGGCGTCGGACTTGGGCCTTTATTTGGTTGGTGATACCATTTTGTCGGTCTTATGAGGCGTTGGACTTATGAGCGGACCCCCCCCCCACGACTCGCAGTGGCGTCGCCAGGGGGCGGCAGGGCACGTGCCCCCCTGGAAAACCTAGTGCCCCCGAGTGCCCCCCATCTGAGATTCGGGTTGGTAAAAAAATATATATATATTCACCTAAGTGCCCCCCCATCAAATGCTGGTGCCCCCCTGTGCCCCCCAGACTGAAAAGTCTGGTGACGCCACTGCCCATGACCAGCAGTCCCGCAAGCTCGATGGTTGATTGGTATTAATTTCGTCTGCACTATTGTAAGCGGGAGGACGCGGGTTTGAGTCCCACCCGAGTGATATTTTCCAACTTTCACTCAGGAAGTAACACGGACCCTATATTGGTCACCCTGACCCAAACCGTTGTGTTTGGGGTGGGGTGGGGCTAAAATTATGGATTTTACTCATATTACTTTAGACATCTCGTTTTCACTTGCAAAAAGTGCAATTGGTATTGTAAGTTTTTGTTTTAAGATGCAGAGTTATTTTTTGTTTGAATAGTTTCTTATGTGTTAGGTCTAACTTGCACCAAAATAATGCGCGGACTAACTGTCGCGCGAGTTACCGTAACGAGAATTACCGAAATATATCCGTCTAGATATTTGATTGCTCTATTTTCATTTTAATATTTTGATATGGTAGCATACTACTATAGTGACCTACACCCTAACGATGTAAGGGCATGACTATTAGGACATTTCCAAATGCAATTGTATTTAAATTCATGTTTGATATGCCATAAAACGCCATGTTATCGATAATAATCGTATTGCTAAACCAACAGAAATTAAGGTAGTGTAGTCACTTAACTTTTAGGGATCTTCTGTGAGGAAAAAACACCCTAAATGCTTTGATTTTATAGAATAACAGCACAGAGTTGCAGAAGACACCGTTATTGTGGCATGGCTGCGCCGTTCCGAACATTAAGACCCTATGGAAAGATCAGCCTGCGAAGAGCGCCCCCTTTGTCCTATCGTCGACAGACAGGAAAAAGTGGCACCCAGACGACTTGTTTTGCAATCCTTACTTCACATATCGGCACCACTCGGCACCTGTCTAAACTGTAATAAGATAAGCGCAAAATTTAAACGGAAGTGCGCCCTAAAGTCACCGGTTAACCTAGCCCAGGTTGGACGTCAGTTGCGTTGTACACAACGGAGGAGTCCACTGGGCTACGGTTAACCATGTCTGCTAAGAACATTTTACCGCAGAGCAGGTAGGATAACATTTCCTAAGATTAGAATAAGATGTGTAAATACTTCTGAACCACTTTTTAGAAATGTTAAATTCCACACTTTTAGTTTTAGATGTCTAGTTACATTGTAGGCAAGAATGTTGCAACCTGACGCGTAGGCCTGCCTAGGGAGGAGACTTGCTGACTAGAAACTGGAAAGTCGGCGGTCGTGTAGTGGAGGGCCCCTGTTTTGTTTTGATCAAATTAGAGTCAAAAATGTTTTTCATTGCTAAAAAAATCGGAAAGATTCTGCTAACCGGACACCACTTTTTTCAATTAATTTTCCAGCGCCAAAAGTTACCTCTTTTATGGTTATTCCCTCCACTTTCCCTCCTCTACTCTCACCCCGTCCTTTCCTTAATTTCTATTTATCAATCAGTCACTCACTTCCTCGAGATTCGAACCTCGGACGCTTGCTTGATACACGAGTCTCTTAACCGCTAGGCCGCGCACGATCGCTGTTGCAATGATCAATCTTTGGACATATTTGAAGTATCCATTGAAATATTCATGAGAAAAAAAATATTCATAATGACGTGTTGCACTATCATTGGCCGGCTCATGCGACGTCATGGTTATCGATGTTATGCATATAACGTACCGCTGTTCCAGGCACTTCAATCAGTTTTGACCGGCTGCTTCAACTCAGATCTGCACTACATGTGCATGCAAAATGTGCTCCAAAAACACATTTTTTACCAATTTTTTTTCGCATGTCCACTCTTTCCTGGATTCCTCTTGGTTGAAATCACAAGGTGAGGTGAACATTTGGATGTTTGGCGGCAGGTAAGTGGTGTCCGGTTGGCAGGATTTTTCCAAAAAATCACCTTTACAATCAAAACTCTCAAATTTACTCAGACTGGGACCGTCATGACCATGAGTGCATAAAAACGTGCAAAATTACTACTGACGTTTTTTTACTCACCATTAGGCAGGCTAATTAATGCCCACATAACACGTACATTAAAATGATATAGTTGCAAGCATGTCACCTGCGAAATTTGAGACCTTAAATCCAATTTTCATGATTTTAAGGCAAGTTTTTGGCAGTTCAAAACCATCAACGTCAATCCCCATGCTCTGGAAATGTGTGTTTGATTCCCAATGTATTCTGGGTAGGTGTATGGAATGTCAGACAAGTCGACCGTTGAGACAACTCGACTCGGGACAAGTCGGCCGTTGAGACAACTCGACTCGGGACATCTCGACCGTTGAGACAGCTAACGTGCACGGCACGTGCACGGTACGGCCACGCGGTTGACCGGAGATGCGCGCACAGGCCTCGCAAATTCGAACGATGTGCACGGACAATCACGCTGCGCTATATCGGCTCTGCTCTGTTATGTGTCATAACTCCCAAACGGTGATCAGCCGCCGTCAAAATCCCCGGTACTATCCCCAAAACTAGGCCCAAAAACATGCGAGGCGACTTGTCTCAACGGTCGACTTGTCTTTCCATTTATCGCACATACGGTCGAGTTGTCTCAACGGTCGAGTTGTCTCAACGGGCGACTTTTCCCGAGTCGAGTTGTCTCAACGGTCGACTTGTCTGACCCCCGGTGTATGTAGAGCCTTGCAGCTAACTTGTTTTTTAATCGATGGCCAAATGAACATAGCGCCCTCTGTTAAAAAATGAAACATTTTGCATTCACTCAGATCAACAAGAGGGCGCTGTTTTATCTACACGATGAAAATGTTATAGCTGAGGAGTCTTTTGGCACAATGCATTGCAGTACACATCAACGTGATGTCTCACGTATGGATTTCGATAACTCTCTGCAAAATTAGAATTAAAAGCTGAATTTTTGGTGATGCAATGCTCACAGCAGCAACTTTGCGAGGCAGAAGTTTCGGGGATTATTGAAGAAACTGTAGTGAGTAAGATGCAGCACAAACTTTTGCACGATATGGATACCTTCAGTTTTGGGACTCTCATACACAGTATTGAGAGTCCCAAATTTCGGACTAAAATTTACTGTGCTGTTTGGGCCTTGCGATTCAGCGCGCTATGCATGCTCAGACCCATGGTACATGATCGCACAGTACATTGCATGGTGATTGCCATCTTTATTTTTGGGAAGCTTGTTGTCGCCGTTCTGTCATCATCATTTTACCCCCAAATTTCCCTTAAAAAATCAAAAGCCTGCCCTCTATCTATGACATTACTTCTGGAATCAGCCTCTGCTTCTTTACATTCTTTACATTCTTACAAACTGAGTAACCTACACAAAATAAATAGGTCAAGTTTGTCCCAACTCTCCCACAAATGACCCACAAAAATTCCCCGTTTTGCTCTGACACATATCCAAGACAACAGCAATCTATCAATCAGTCAAGACCCCGTACATGTAGTTGCATGGGTAACGTTGTCCCTGGTCTTTATACATGTAGTATCTTTTCCCCTTACATGTAGATGTTAGAAAATGGGTTTTTTTAAAACCAATTTCAAATCCAGGTTTTACAGTGACATCATTTGTTACTTTTTGTAAAAGTGTTATTGGATTAAGGAAGTAAAGGGAAATATAAGGTTTCAAATAAACACTTTGAATAATAGTCCAATGTTTTCAATCACAATACTGGTTTTTTTTTTCAAATTTCTCTGGTTATTATTATGTCAGTGTGTGTACATGTACAAATTACCACTACTCCAATGGAACAACTCATAAACTTGCAAATCATGGTCACATGTAGCACAACAATACTTGTCCCTTTCTTTGTTGTTTAGCATAAGCTTGAATGGGAGTTACGCAAACGTGAGGAAGAAATCGCTGAGCAAGCTTCAGAAGGCCCTGAATGACATGCAGGTTTATCTCTTCCAGGAGAGAGATCATGTCTTAAGGCTCTTTGCTGCAAATGACCGCCTGAAGATACAAGAACTGGAAGATAGAAAAAGGTGCGTGGGATTGTCTGATGAAGATGTTTTAAGTCTTGACTAAGGCTCTCAGCTAATGTACTGCACTCCATGGATCATAGTGAATAGCTGATCTGGATTAGTGTGTTGAGCTTGTCACGAGTGTTGGTCACTCTGCTGAATTACCACTTCGCCGAATAACCACTTAGCCAAATGGCATCAGGTCAACTCGGACCCAAACCAAGTTGGACCCATGTCAAGTCGGACCCACGCCAACTCGGACCCACGCCAACTCGGACCCACTACCAACTCGGACCCACTACCAACTCGGACCCAAGACCAACTCAGACCCACTACCAACTCGGACCCAAGCACGACCAACTCGGACCCAACAATGACTTAATCATTAGTTTCAGAGATTATATTATAGGTCATCTTAATGTTACAGTGCTTATATTGTGAAGATATTCGGTAATTATATTGGTCAGAATGGGGCTTTAGTTTTGTTGTTTGATTATACTACATTGATTTTGCACTCTTATTACTCATTCACATGAAGAAATGGATATGTGCAATGTTTTCCTTTATCATCTGTTTTTTGTGGGTGTGTGCCAAATAATCAGTGTTGTAGGTCTCGAGACCGGTCTCGAGACCACTTTTTGCTGGTCTTGGTCTCAGTCTCGGAAGCTGTTGTCTCGGTCTTGGTCTCGGTCTTGGTCCCCTTTGGTCTCGATATTTTGGCTGGTCTCGGGTTGAGACCGGCAATATGTAGCTTTTACAGCTTGATCGATTACTTTTTGTTTACTTCGTTCAGTACAATTAATAGTTAAAACATTTGCTAGCCTGTAGATCAAGCTTGTTATATATCGCGGTCGGTTTGGACTCGACAGCACGTTGGAAAGTCTCCAAAGTACATGTAAAGCTGCAGCAGTTCCAGTCACTGAACAATTTGGAACAAGTTCGACATTTATCTGTTGAGTCGGGCACATAAAGCAAAGTATAAACTTGTAACAATTTATGCAATAAGGGTCAACCATTTTTGGGGATTGTGTAGTTTAGCCCACCCCTGTGGGCGTCATCACTTGCATTTTGTATTCTGATAATAAATGAGGTGCTTCAAATTAGTTATATTTTCGACCCCACACAATGATCTCTTTAATTTGGGACAGTATTTTGAAGAAAAAATACATTTTTCTACCTGATTTTCCAGCATTGAACTCACACACTCTTACCGGTTACCACTCACTGTTGCCATGAGAGTGTATGATGAGACCCCATTTTCTGGCTGCTCAGTATGAAGTACCCCATTATTCCTCAAAAATTAAAATCCCGTTCAGAAATGTTTTTTAAAATACTGGCTACCACCTCACAACTTGTGGGTCTACATGTACAAGTCCACATTCTATGACAGAAATTTAAAAATTGATTCAAATTTTTCTAGCTCCCATTTTTTAAAATCAAGTACACAAGTCTTGTTAGAAGTTAAGTCCTATATTTATTTTAGGAAAAAAAGAGGCACAATGTGAAATCAAAATTGCATCTTTAAATATCCGTTAGAAGTCATAGCTGAATCCAAGGGGTGACTGTGGAGTTTAGGATCCGAGTTCCTATAACAGATGAAACATCTACCTTTAACTTTTACTTTTGTCAAGATTGGGTGCAGCCCATTATATTTCTTAAGTATAACTACTTTTTGCTCAAGTAACGTGTCATGTATCAATTTGCAGTGTTGTAGTCGAGTCCTCCTCATCCGAGTCCGAGTCCGAGTCCGAGTCCTTGAGCAAAGGACTCGAGTCCGAGTCCGAGTCCTTGTCAATTTTTGATGTCCGAGTCCGAGTCCGAGTCCGAGTCCTTGAAAAAAGGACTCGAGTCCGAGTCCGAGTCCTTATGTGTCAAATTCAAGTCGCGGTTCACCAATACTATATTAACGTTTTCAAAATGTCACTATCAAATGTCAGTTGATAGAGAAGGGTAATGGTTTAAGCTAAGTTGTATCGTACATGCAATACGCGGCACGTTGGGCGATATTGATCATATTGGGCGTGTAAAAGCACCCACGTGCGCTAAATGGGTATGAATTCGAGCCCAATTGTATGGCGTTGATTCCATGTGGCTGAGATAGCTCCTTGTCATTGTGTCTATAGTAATATTGAACAAAAAGTCCAACACATCGGCAAGCAACTGAATAACTGATGAATCGATTTATTTGGTGGGCAATTGGCTAGGTTAGGTTGGAATGAATCAATTGATCATTGATCAATCGGCAAGTTATTTTTGCGAGCGGCAGAACTGCGGAATTCGGTTCCACAGCAAAACCAAATCAAGGTGAAAGACATAAAATAATTGAAATAAAACACCTAAAAAAGACCCGATTTTGCCGGACTCGAGCCGGACTCGAAGCCGAGTCCTCGAGTCCTTGGGGTCCGAGTCCGAGTCCGAGTCCTTGAGCAAAGGACTCGAGTCCAAGTCCGAGTCCTTGAAAAAAGGACTCAAGTCCGGACTCGAGTCGGAGTCCCGAGTCCGAGTCCTACAACACTGTCAATTTGTCAACACTGCCACTGGTCAAAATTTTGGTCTGTAATCTTTGTGAATAGAAAGGTTACAAGTTTCACCTATAATAACGTGTCTTGTTTTTTTATTTCGACTATTGTTATTTATTATCAGCGGTCTCGGTCTCGGACCATATTGGTCTCCACCTTGAAGGGGCTGGTCTCGGTCTCGGTCTCGAATCTTCAGGTCTCGGTCTTGGTCTCGGTCTCGGACTATCCGGTCTCAACGACAACACTGCAAATAATATAAACCAAATTAAATCACACTCAATGAAGGATTTCAATATGTCACAAAAATTTTGTTCAGTGAGGAAGTTATTAATTTGAAATAGGCCTTTCATTTCATGTAATTGTTAGTTTTTTTAATTTTTTTTTTTTTACGAATCTGTTTAACTTTTTATACTTTTTTAATTAACTTTTTTCCCCATGGAACATCATAGTCGAACATACAGACAGCTACCTGTAAGGCCTTGAAGGATAATCTTCCCAGAGCTCCAATACTCCTTTTTGATGATTGACATTTCAAAATTGTAGGGTATTTAATAAGTTGATCTTTTTTTTAGTTCACATGCTGGCTTTGAGTTTTGTGGTGTTTTTTTTACGAATCTGTGTAACTTACATGGACTTTTTTGATTAACCTTTTTTGTTCAATATGAAACCTTCGTTTTTGTTGCAGTGAATGCAATGGTGTTTATGTGTTTTTGTTTTTTTTAAATACATATACAAATGTACATGTAGAAATTAGAATAGACTTTGCTTTTATACTTTATTTATTTTATTGAATGACTTATAATGTTTACTTATATTTATTGAATTAATCGTGTCATGTTTGAAAGTGTTTATGTTTCAATGTCATACTTTCCAATTTTATTTTTCTATGAAGATCTGTTTTGAATTTATGTGGTTTGAATTGAAAATGAAATGAATTGCTGTTAAATTGAGCAAGATGGCGTGAACGATGTCAAATATGAAAATGAATAATTTCCGAGTTGGTAGTGGGTCCGATCGAGTTGGCGTGAGTCCGAGTTGGTAGTGGGTCCGAGTTGGCCTGGGTCCGAGTTGGCTTGGGTCCGACTTGGTTTGGGTCCGAGTTGGATTGAAACCAGCCAAATTACCACTTAGCCAAATTACTGCTTTGCCCAATTACCACTTCGCCGAAAGTATTTGCTAACACATTATGCTCGCATGCACAAACTCATGGTAATTATAACACCTGACTGGTACTTTATATTAAGTGGTTTTCATACTTGTTGTGTCTTCTATTACCAGGTTTATGTGACATTGTCCTCTCAATTCACTTTGAAAGTGAAGAAGTGGAATTTATAAAATATAAATCATTGACTGTCTGTACACGGTGACCATGTTTTTGGTCGCACACAGTTAATTCTGAAACTTTTTTTTTTCTTTTCAAATCTTCATCCCCTTCAGTACTGTTTCAAGTTGACTATAGAATGAAAAAAGTTGAATCTCATATGAGTTTGGATAGGAAGGGGTAAAACAACCCCAAGTTTTTCATGTAGCTCATTTTTATGGCTCCATACATACATGTACGTGTCTGTAGGCATTTCTTTATGGTGTAAATCAAGGACACACACATGCAACATCATCAATGAATTGTAAATCGAAGATGAGTTCGATTAGAAAACGTGTACTAAACCAATGAGAGCAGATGCAAAAATGTTCAGAGTATAAACAAAGGAAAGGGAAGAGAAACATTAGAAAATCCTTGATTTACACCATAACAAAATAAACTCTGATATTCAAACAGTACCAACTGCTCATGCTAAGTTTAAGCCATTTCTGATCTATTGCTGAAACCTGTTTCTAGTACCATTCATTCTTGTGGTTATTTATCCACAGGATAAGAGGGAAAAGCTTGCTAAGCGTTTACACCTGATGAACCAGCGGTATGAGGCCATGGAGAAGCGACGGAATCTGGAGATAGAAGGTTTCAAGAATGATACCTGAATCTTGAGAAACCGACTCAAGGATGTTGAGAAGCAACTCTACAAGGTGGAGTATTGTCTGTTCATGTCAGTCATGTTGTTAGTTTGCATTTGTTTGTTGCTGTTTTCTACTTTTCTGTGTTGGTCAGCTATAGTGCAGTTCATGCAGATCGTGGTGCGGACACTGCAAACAAGTACCCTAAAGGCTGGGTCATGCTTAGCCCCATATGTGGCCATTTTACTGGACTACCTCCATAAATAAAGGCCACACTTCCACCATGTACAAAAACATGTCGAACTTTAATATTTGTTTTATATAACTGACACATAGATCCTTGTCATTTGATATTTGAACTTTTATTTCAGTATAAAATTGGTTGAAAATGTATTTTTCTCTTCCAAAACACCCCTTCACGAAAATGTTTGAACCCAACGCTGGCTACGTGCAATGCTAAACGCGCACACCAGCATGCCTTTGCACACAACTGCGTCATGGAACAAGAATGATCCTAACTGTTCAATAGTATTTCCCATTCCCCATAGGCGAATGGGACTTTTTGAGCCCCGGCGTGAATGGGAGCAATAACGAATGCCATGTGATGTGAGTTCCACCAATCAAATGACAACGATCTGTATGTCGGTTATATAAAGTAAAATGGTGCATTCCATGAAAGGTGCTCTTGACTAAATCAAGAAGCAGATTCTGTTAGTGAAATGTTATGTCACCTTAGTCCATAATGGTGTTGTCAATGAAATCAAGATTGCAAGGAGATCATTGCAGGGATGTAGTCGAGTCCATCACTAGTCCCTGCAAGTCCACCACAAGTCCTCCAACACCAATTTAACTCACAAGCTATTCAAATGAGCTTTGACAAAGGCATCCAGTGTATCTTGTGCCTGGACTTGTGATGGACTCACGAATTACTTGTGTCTGGACTTGTGGTGGACTTGTAAATGGAATCGACTACATCCCTAGCCCTGGATCATTGTCAGTGCTTTGTAATGTAAATCCTTCTTGTTTTGTTGCCATGCTGAACAGGTGACAGTGGGTGTTGGGGAAGATGGTGATATGTTCATGCTGCATAATATTCATCAGACAGCTAAGAGATCAAAGAAGATGCAGAGTGAGCTACATCAACCCAAGGCTCTGATCTATGGCATGGAAACAGACCTCAGGAATCTCTAGTAATACACACAATCACCCCTCACTGTGTCTCCACATTTGATCAAATGACTTATAACTTTGGGAAGCCTCATTCTCTGTTTGAAGATGCATAGGATCTTTTGATATTTGTGCCTTTTGGGTTTTTTTTTTTTGGAAGCAAAAACAAAATTGCTCCAAATCTTAAGTAAGATCCATAACAACTTATGGATCCACATTAGGGCTTACATTCCTCATGAAAACTCTCAAACCATCTGCGTAAAGTGTGGCAACAATTCAATTTAATAAAATGCTATTCGGATATTTGGTGTATGATCAAATATTTGGATATTCGGTATATTTTGCACAACCCTTGTCTAGACTAAGCAATTGCAATTTGTTCAACACTAGTGCAAAAGTATGTTTAGAGATGATTTATTCATGAACATGTATGAATGTTGGTGCTGCTTTAATACCCCACATGTACAATCAGTTACACGTATAATGTGATATGGAAGTAAACAAACCCTGTTAGTTTGGATTTACCAAAGGTGTACTACGTGTAACTTGAACTTTTCCAATGATTTGATTTGTACTTGACAGAATCCAACATCTGTTATCATTATCAAGCCCATCAGGTCCTGAAGTGACATACTTCCACAAAGAACCATCAACGCAGGCAATTGTCACACAGAAACACCCACAAAAGAGACATCCACATGCAGGTCAGTGTGTAACACCGCATTGGCAACTCTACCAACGGGGCTGCAGACTCATATTTGTCAATGTCCTTGGCCAAAATTTGTTAATCAATTCCCTCGCCCATCCATGGGCAATTCTACAGAATTATAAACCTGAATGCCAACAATTCTTAATTCCGAAAATGCCACAAAAGAAATATACATATCAATTTGAAGCATATTATCTGTATTTTATTGAAATGTAGTTTATTTAAAAGGGAAGATACAACATCATTGCAAACATCAAAAAACGAAATGATCAAATTATGACGAAATATGTTACTGGACTGTCAGTGAATGACAGTCTAAAGCATCCTGTAAAATCGTGGCTCCTGGTGTGCTGACATTTTCAAGAACCCTTGTATTATTCCTACACTGGTTGGCCGAACATCGTTGGAGAAAACTGGCTTTTTTCAAAAACTGCTCCTAACTTTTCATATTTATTCATTCCGCATTTTCTTTGCAATCAATTACGCATCTGTGTAGGGGTACAAGCCTGCTAGACTGATTCTCTGACCTAACTTCCTCAAAGTGTACAAAGTGCTATGTCTCATCTTAAGTGGGGTCAGGGAACCAGACCACAAGAACATGGTTGGATTTCTTAGATTTTCTGGCATTTCAAACCCAAAACGTGAAATAGGTCAGTTTAAAGGGAAGATACAACATTTGCAAATATTACAAAAGGATATGAACAAAGTATCACTAAATACCTTAGTGGATTGTAAGGGAATGACAGCCTAAAGGATCCTGTAAAACCATGGCTCCTGGTGCGCTGACGTTTTAAAAAAAAAATGGTATTTTTCCAACGCTGGTCGGCCGACCAGCAATGGAGAAAACTTTTTTTTCTTTTTCAAAACTACTCCTAATTTTTCATAATTAGTTATTCTGTGTTTTCTGTGCAATTGATTACACACCTTTGAAGGGGTACAAGCCTACTAGACTGCCTCTCTGATCTTACAATCCCCCAAAGTCTATAAATTCTCCGTTTCATCTTAAATAGGGTCTGTGAACCAGACTACAAGAACATGAATGGTTTTCTTGGTTTTTCCAACATCTACAAGCCCAAAACGTAGAACAAGTCATTTTAACAATATTTGTTAAAACATACTTATCCTCCGAATCCATTTATTTCTGATTATTGCAGCAAAAGCAAATGTTGTACATGCCCTTTAACAATATTTTTTATAGCACATTAATCCCCCAGATGCACTTATTTTGAACATTGCAGCAAAAGCAAATGTTGTACATTCCCTAACAAGTTCAACAGTTTGGCTGTTACTTGTAAATGGAAAATCAATTGATGACAATACAAAAAATTGATTTGTCTGAGTACGTCCGGTGTTTTGAGCCAATTTCTACTACAGCAACAAAGTTGGATGAATAATTTCTTCTTTGACTCATCAAAGTAACTAGTGACTAACTGATATGTTTTATCAGAATTAAAATCCACCCCGTGATTATAACTACAATTACATACACTGTTGAATTGCCCAAAATGTACGCCTGACACTGCGGAACTGCCCCCATTTGAACATTATTAAGAGTAAACCTAGTCAGGTTCCCTTGTATTGGGTATTTTAAGTGTCAACAGTTCTTCAAGTTATCCTAAATGTCTCATCCTTTTCCAAACAAGCAAACAACTCAAGGAATGCCATGGATAAGGCAGTTCGGTATTTCAACTGCTTATGTGCACAACGATATGGGTCACGGGCCATTCGGGATAGTAGAACGATCAAAGGCGCATGAATGCGGGTGCGCGACGCTTGTGTGTAAATTACCACCAGAGTGGTCGTGCGCGTAACATCGCCTAACATCGTGTCAGCGATGTTATCCCAAATGACCTCAGGTCATTGAAATATAGAACTGGTTTATTACAATGAATTACAGTCGGGCATTAGAAGACTTTTGACCCAACTTTGAACATTGCATTTTATTCTGGCAAACAATTATATATCTGCACACACTGTCCATCAGATTTCAAAGGTATATGAAGGTGTAACCTGACACCAATTTCCAAGATGTCTCATGTTTTCTTCTTACTTGCCTGTCTGGGTTTTTTTTTCCAGAGGGTGAAATATTGGGTTTAAAAGCCAAAGTGCCAAGCAGACCACAGAACAACAGAACACGGAGGAATGCACAACACAGAGTTACTGCTAACACAAAAGGTAGGTAGAGATTACATACCGGTATGGTTGAGGCAAAGGGTGGTTGATAAAACATTGCAAAGCCAACACTCCTCAGATCTCATACCAACCATATCAGGCCCATTTTAAGTATTTGTGGGTCAGATAAACTAGTGGATCATAGTATTAATACAATGTATGTCAAATCAGGTTTTGCCCTTCATTGATGTATAAACGCTGAATACTCGGTGTGTTACCTCCTGAGTAAAAGTTGGAAAAAATCACTTGGTTGGGACTCGAACCCACAACCTCCTGCTTTCTAGTGCAGATGTTTTACCACTTGACCACTGAGCAAATGGGATCGGTTGGCTGGCTCGAATCTGATGTATTGGTACATGGCAGCGGGCACCGCATTAACTATTTACAAGGTCTATGGGATTTTTTTTTTTAAGCATTAATATGGTTAAGGTTTGTGACTCGTGATCATAGGGTCAGGGGTCCGAATCTAGTTGCCGGCTATATGTGTGTCCTTGGGCAAGCCACTTCACCCCCACTTGCCTCTCTCCACCCAGGAGTATAAATGGGTACCGATATTAGCTGGGAAGTAACCTGCAATGGACTGGCATCCTATCCAGGCAGGATAAAAATATCCTCGGTCATTTCATGCCTTTGAAACCGGAGATGTATTGGCTCATGACAGACTTTACTTACTTTCATAGTATTAATAGTAAATATATATATCTGTTGCAGCTTTTGGTAGGTGTGTTGATAATTCCTTGATCAGCTGATGAAATTACCTGTAGTTACTCCCCTGAGAAGTGAGTTTGGCAAAAAAAACGCCTCATCATACCTTGAACTTTCCAAGATTAGTTACATACGTTATCCCAGTAAAGTTGCTTCAATCACGATAATTGATCAGATCATCTCCAAAATGGTGGTTTCTTTTGTCCGAGTCTGTACCAGCAGGTTGATCCTGTTACCATCCATCAATATTTTTCAATCCTCATTTCAGTCCAACAGCGCCCAGCCCAAAGCTGTCCATCCTGATTCAGACCAGCAGCAGGCAGAGCCAGAGAGCCTGTTGCTACAGATTGAAGCTCTACAATCTCAGATGAAGGAACAAGCTGAGCTATCTAGAGAGCAGACGGAAGCCTTGCTGGAGGACCGTAGGGTCAGGATGGAAGAGATGCAGACTGTGATTGAGAGAGATCGCTCCAAGATTTACTCCCTCAATGAAAAGTAGGAACTCCCTTCATTGATTCCTTATAATCTTATATGAACTTGACAAAGGTGCCCAGTGGCAAAGCTAATGATAGGGGAGGAGGATGAGGGCATGGACCCTCTGCTCAAAGACTGCCTCCTGCCTCCTACTAGAAACTGAGGTCCCTTTAGGGCCCTCCAGCAACTTGGACCCCAGTTACATCCTTGAAGGTACCAATAAAGATAAATAAACATGTGTGCAGTTTGGACAACGGGCAGGGGTTTCAAATAGATTATATTACCTGGTGTTTGTGTTGTTGCATGAATTGGCAAAACATTTCTAAATATGTGGAGTGCCCTGGCCTCATGGTCTGGAGCATTGAACTCGTGGTCTGCGGGTAATTCTACAGGTTGTGGGTTCGAGTCCAGCCTGGGGTTATGGTGCATGTTCCCTTGGGCAAGACACTTTGTCACTCATTGCTTCTCCCCACCCAGGAGTAAATGGGTACCTGTGAGAACAGAGATCGCAATTGTGATTGATTTTAGCTACCTTGGCCGAAATGACTACACCGAGCTGTATGGGCTTTATTCAGGAGTCGATTATATTAAATTGAAAGCGAGGTAAAATCTTCATTTTTGGAACTTGCAAAGAGAAATTAATGCAGTGACATAAAATTAATTACAAATTAATACCAGTCTGCTTTAATGAAAATTTAAATTTATTGTTAAACATACCCTAATGTTTTTAAGCCACATTTAAAATAAAATTGAAAGTGAGGCTAGAGTGCAAAAATAGTCTGGCACCATCCTATTCAATAGTTTATAAAATACTGTCAGGGAACATGACTAAAATGACTTCCTCGTGAATAAAATCCATATTTCACAGGAAGCTGAGATTGTATTTGCAATGTTTCATTGGCCCAATGATCAGGGGTAATAATAATAAAAAGCACTTTGATCTTAGTTATTTTAGAAACCACAGTCTTTCCACACTAGTATATTGGCAACACATCTTGCCAAAATAACATGGAGGCATATGCAGTGTGTGCTTGCTGAAATTACATGAGTCAATTGACTAATAAAACCAAATTAGGTTTTGTCCTTCACCGACGTATAAACACTGTATACTCAGTGTGTTTCCTCCCGAGTGAAAGTTGGAAAAAAAATCACTTGTTGGACTCGAACCCACAACCTCCTGCTGTCTATTGCAGATGTCTTACCATCTTATGAATAGTTAATGTAGTACCCGCTGCTATGTACATCAGAATCGAACCAGCCAACTGATCCCGTTAGCTCGGTGGTCAAGTGGTAAGACATCTGCACTAGAAAGCAGGAGGTCATGGGTTCGACCGGAGTAATTTTTTTCAACTTTCACTGAGGTAACACAGAGAGTATACAGTGTTTATGTGTCGGTGAAGGGCAAAACCTAATTTGATTTACATCACCCCGACGCAAAATGAATCTTATGAATGACTTATAAGACACTTACCTTTCTTTAAACAAAAGTAGAATGTGTATCCTTTATTCAGCTACCTTGTTCAACCATCATACATCACTTGTCATGGACATTCTTCTGTTAATAGGTTACATCGTACACAGCAGATGTTGTATGACAGCACAAAGGACTATCTAGAGCTGAAGTATGAAGGACGATCTCAGGAGCGAGTCTGGATGGCAGAGAAGGACCGTCTACTACAGGAGCTGGATCGATGTTAGGAACAACTAGATGTCTCCAAAGATGACGTCTTAGTCATCTCAGATCATGCACTGGAAGAGAGGCAAACACAGAACTCGGAAATTGAGGTGGGCATTATTGAGAAGCTTCCTGCACAAAGAAATCATTTCAAGTTAAATACAATACAATAATGATCATTTTCAAGCAAATTCGTTTGAATTGCTTTAAAAAAAGAACTAACTTTTCCATTCAGAAATCATTTTTTTTTCAAAAGTTAGCAAAACAAAAGAATCTTGTTACAAAGTCACAACTGAATGGCCCTCTCAAAAGCTGCAATCAAACTATTGGGGGTAATCGCATATAAGGAGCATTTTGGACTTTGGCAGATCTACTTTATTCAGTGTTGTACAAATGATACTGAATGATTGCAACGTGGTGGTTTTAGTCTGACGATCTCTTCCATGCAAAATCTTGAGGAAGGCGAGGAGAGCATAGAAGACAAATTTCACCGGCGGTTGTTGTACGAAAAAGACGGCAGGCCTAATGCCAAACTTTTTCCAGTTCTACCTACCATGCGTTGACTTTCTCCGTGTTCTCAAGTAAGATGTGAATTTCTTTAATTACGAGTCAAAAACTCCAACCCTAATTCGGGCTTTTAATCTTATGGAAACACTGAACATTTTCACATCGTAAAATTTCATTTGGATCTACATGTACATGTAAAAGAAAAAAAGGAGGCGATGTCCAGAAATTGAACACGAAGTTTATTGTACATATAGTACGTATGTGTACTTGCGGCGCAGCCCAGATTTCGGACACAGAATTTTGGTCAGCCAGTTTTTCAGATTTTTTTCCCATAGGCCAGTTTCATCCCTGTATGGTCTGTGACTTGAAACATAGATGAGTTTGTGAACAGAACGGGACCAAAAAAACACAGAACCGGGCCTGCGGATCTCGATTTCAAATCAAAAGTTGCTGAATCATGTTGCTGAATCATGTTTTGAATTGGGCCTGAATAACCCATTTGCGAGTAACGTATACCCTTTGGGACTTACATTTGAAAAACGTCTGGTACAATGACTTGCTCAGAATGCTTGGCACATTTTAACTGTGAATTCGCCAGACCAAAGACACTGTTGCAAGCTCTTGCATAGTTACGTAAGAGACGCTCAGCACCAATACATTGTTCACAATGGGTGAGAATGGCACAAAGCCACCAGACCATGCGGGATCCTGGGGTTGCTAGCATAAGGCTTGCCCCGAATCACGTGATATAGTAACAGTCTCTTTGGTCGGGAGAATGCTAGGTTAAAACGGGCAAAGCATTGTATTAAGTCAGCGTTCCAGATTTTATTCAAATTTAACACGCAAATGACTTATTGAGACACATTCTCATTGAGCCGATTGCAGCTACGCGGTGTCACGCACTGATACGATGAATTAAGGCAACTGCGCGCACGTTTGCATCGTGTCCGCGCTGGTGCGTGCTTCGCCAAATAAAAAAGCGAACTACTAACAGAAATTTCCAACGATGCGTCTGAAGACCTTCTTTTTTTGATTTCTTCAAAATGACAGCATGTCAGAAAGAATAATTTCAGAGGGAATTTAGTACTGTCTTCCAACCAAGTATGTTTTTCAACGATAATTACTTCAGTTACTTTTTGGATAGCTGCAAATGATGGACTGTAGCTTTAAATGACTAGAGACTTAACTTACTGTTCAGAATGTACACTGCTGGGTGCGTCCATTTTTGTGCACAAACCTATGGAGAGCTCAGAATTTTGCACTGCTTTTGGGCAATTCCACGGTAACGGAAGGACGTTTCGCCATTAAATAAAATTTCAAGTGTGCCTATCACAGCCACTGTTATTAGTTACAGCAAGCAAATGTCACAATGGTATTGCTATAATGCAACCTTCAATTTCCACACTTTTGGGGGGCATGCATACCTCTCGTTAATGAATTATGAATATTAATGAGGTCGGTAACGGAAGGACGGTAAAACGGACAAGGGTTTTTCAACTTACACGCATTTTGCATAAACTCTGAATTTTATGGGGCAATTATATTTCAAAGGTTGGAAATGGAATCCCTGCAGCTTTATCTATACTATACCACCTTTCATTTGACTTTAAGTGTTTCGGTAATATAATTACAATGTCTTAAGCGAATTATAATTTGGTAGCGGAAGGACGGTAACGGAAGGACAAAAGGTTTACTCAATTATAGCATGAATAAAATGTGAATTTACACTAATTATACAAGTGAAATAAATTGCTGAAATGTGTAACTGAATGTGTTAAATACACAGTATTTGAGCACTTGAGTATATTGGTTACATGTTCACCAACAACTTTTAATAATAACACCAGTAGGTTCAGTGGTTTACCTAAAGGGTGGGGGTGGGGCGACCAGCTAACATGTACATTAAAAACATCTACAGGTAGAACTGATGGCTTCAGAATCATTGTACTTTAAAAAACATGTTTTAGGTGTTGCTTTTAATTGAACTCTAAATTCAGTGTTTGAAATCAAATTATAATGATTTAGAGTATTAACAATAATTAACTTATAAACATCCAGCCTGAAGTTGTTAACTTAATTGGTCAAAAATTGCACCTGACATGTCTTACACATGTAAATTGTATGAAAGTGCCCAATAGCACTGGTACTTTCTGCCATCTCATTTTTGACTTAATTTGCTTCTGGAATGGCTTCACAGAAATTGTATCTTTCTCTATTGTCCATGAATGGTGATAGCAGCAATTTAATGATTTGATTTTCTGCAACAACTCCATACATGTATGAGTACCGGTACATTGTCATACATGTACATTGTACATGTACATGTTTTACATATGCCTGTGCCATCCTTTGTAATGAACATCTTGCCCTGCTCATACCAGCTTTGTGAAGGTGGGTCACATGAATGTACTTTCAATGCGCATTATACATGCATGTAGTTGCAGTGATTTTCATTTTTCAAACATGAGCACAAATGTCGTAACATTTGATAAAATAATATTTGTCCTTCCGTTACCGTTGGTAACGGAAGGACGGGATTTAATTAATTGTAATTAAAAATGATACGCACAGCAGTGTCAGTTATTATGTCATGTTGAAGTCATACCTAAACTTGCTTTGCACAAAAACTTTCATTGCATTCATACTGCAAGTTTTGAAAATAAATTAAAAATATGTATTTTTTGTAACGGAAGGACATTTTTCAAGGCTGAAATATTAGAAGTCACTGAAGCAAAACAAATTACGCAAAACGAAAAAAATTCCAGTCAGTTTTTCATGACCTATACTTTCTCATGACAGAAACTGATGGCATGAGTACATATTTGTGTGTGTGTATTGGTAGAATACTTTCATATTACTATTTATCACATTTTTAGGATTAAAACAGGATTATTATGTAATCCTATATTGTTGGTACCAAAATGTATCAAAAATAGAATTCCGACTTCAAATTCCTTCAGTGGATTGTTCTGATTGCTATCAAAAGTGAACAAAATAAACTCTGATATTCAAACAGTACCAACTGCTCATGCTAAGTTTAAGCCATTTCTGATCTATTGCCGAAACCTGTTTCTAGTACCATTCATTCTTGTGGTTATTTATCCACAGGATAAGACGGAAAAGCTTGCTAAGCGTTTACACCTGATGAACCAGCGGTAAGGAGGCCATGGAGAAGCGACGGAATCTGGAGATAGAAGGTTTCAAGAATGATACCCGAATCTTGAGAAACCGACTCAAGGATGTTGAGAAGCAACTCTACAAGGTGGAGTATTGTCTGTTCATGTCAGTCATGTTGTTAGTTCGCATTTGTTTGTTGCTGTTTTCTACTTTTCTATGTTGGTCAGCTATAGTGCAGTTCATGCAGATCGTGGTGCGGACACTGCAAACAAGTACCCTAAAGGCTGGTTCATGCTTAGCCCCATATGTGGCCATTTTACTGGACTACCTCCATAAATAAAGGCCACACTTCCACCATGTACAAAAACATGTCGAACTTTTATATTTGTTTTATATAACTGACACATAGATCCTTGTCATTTGATATTTGAACTTTCATTTCAATATAAAATTGGTTGAAAATGTATTTTTCTCTTCCAAACCACCCTTTCACGAAAATGTTTGAACCCAACGCTGGCTACGTGCAATGCTAAACGCGCACACCAGCATGCATACACACAACTGCGTCCTGGAATAAGAATTATCCTAACTGTTCAATAGTATTTCCCATTCCCCATAGGCGAATGGGACTTTTTGAGCCCCGGCGTGAATGGGAGCAATAACGAATGCCACGTGATGTGAGTTCCACCAATCAAATGACAACGATCTGTATGTCGGTTATATAAAGTAAAATGGTGCATTCCATGACAGGTGCTCTTGACTAAATCAAGAAGCAGATTCTGTTAGTGAGATGTTATGTCATCTTAGTCCATAATGATGTTGTCAATGAAATCAAGATTGCAAGGAGATCATTGCAGGGATGTAGTCGAGTCCATCACTAGTCCCTGCAAGCCACCACAAGTCCTCCAACACCAATTTAACTCACAAGCTATTCAAATGAGCTTTGACAAAGGCATCCAGTGTATCTTGTGCCTGGACTTGTGATGGACTCACGAATTACTTGTGTCTGGACTTGTGGTGGACTTGTAAATGGAATCGACTACATCCCTAGCCCTGGATCATTGTCAGTGCTTTGTAATGTAAACCCTTCTTGTTTTGTTGCCATGCTGAACAGGTGACAGTGGGTGTTGGGGAAGATGGTGATATGTTCATGCTGCATAATATTCATCAGACAGCTAAGAGATCAAAGAAGATGCAGAGTGAGCTACATCAACCCAAGGCTCTGATCTATGGCATGGAAACAGACCTCAGGAATCTCTAGTAATACACACAATCACCCCTCACTGTGTCTCCACATTTGATCAAATGACTTAAACTTTGGGAAGCCTCATTCTCTGTTTGAAGATGCATAGGATCTTTTGATATTAGTGCCTTTTGGGTTTGTTTTTTTTTAAGCAAAAACAAAATTGCTCAAAATCTTAAGTTAGATCCATAACAACTTACCTGTTGAAGTTATAGCTGAGTAGATACTGTAATCTTGAGAATATATGGAAACCTTATCAAACTTTCAATCAAATTGGACATAGGACTTTGTTGCTATTGTCTTTCCCACCAAGGCCTATGTATAAACATTTTATTGTGCCCGGTGAATGGAAAAAGTGAACCTTTTTGCCACCCTGGGTCAAAAATCTGATATTCACAAGAACAGTGCATGTATGTCTGATGTTATTAGTAATTGACTTGTCTGACTACTTAAGATTAGAAACAGTTGGAGGAGATCCTATAAATCCACCGATGCTAGCATGCTGATAGTTCAGCTGCTGTATTCGCTGTCCGTGTGAACGATTTCAAACATTTGGAGAAAAAGGCTCCTTTTTGTTCATATTGCTAAGTGGGAGAACTGATGTCACTTTGTCACTTTAGTTCTGCGGTTGTTCTATGAGAATAGTAACAGTACTAACATAACAATGCCCACATGTACAGGTACTTTGGTTACTTAAAACTGGAGAGAGTTTGTTGTATTTGTTATCTCACAGGAACCTTGACATGAAAAGGCTCCATTATATTGTGGGGGCAATGTATACTGCCAAAATAGTCAATGTTTTGAAATTGAATCTGTTTAAAATGGAGGCAATAACTACTGAAATTGCATGCCAGTATGTTCAGATGTTATTGAAGTAATGCTTGTTGCAGCTCACATATGGGTTTATTAGCGCACCGCAAAGACCTCCCTTCTCAAATGCGATACTTTGGGTACACTATGGTAAGGCCCAAGGAGGACACAAAGGTGGACATCGCTTTCTGCTGTCAAGAAGACGCAGATAACAGAAGTATGGCCATTGTCCGACAATACATTTTTCATTTTGTAACTTTGTGGTGTGGAAGCTCTTCCAGGGAACGCCTAAAAAAACCTGTTAACCTGAGCACTCAAAGGAAAATGAAACGGCAATGCTTATTTTTCTCAGAAGCACCATTTCATTTTCCTTTAGCCAATAAGCAGAATACAAATGGTAATTGCAAAGGTTCGTTTGGCTTTTCTGGATTCACAAAGAAATGAGAAAACAGAAACAAAAATATGCACAGGTAGCACAAAAGCAGGAAATGGAAACGTCAGAAACAGTTTTGATCTGATGCAGAGCAAGAGAAAAGCGAATGTCCACACTTGTTCTCCACTCCAGCAAGGGAGGAAAAAGCAAAATCTGCATTTCAGGTATCATAAAAACACCAGTGGATTTTATTAAACAGTGAAATTCTGCATTTATCTGGCGCTAAAGGCGGGAGGCAGAACAAAATGAACCATTAAAAAATACTCGATCTACTATTCTAAACAATAAACTTATGAGATGTCACGTTTTGTCCTCGATGAGTACATGAACAGTCCTGTTCATTTCAAGATATTAAATAGTGCCCTCTTCTCACCATCTAGTTTTGCAAGTTGTATTAATACCCATTTGTTGTTCCAAACATCTGTGTCAAGCTTGTTATTCCAATTAACTATGCACAAAAAAGTACATATGTAGGGTCATGTCCTGCATATTTGTTCTAATGTGGGAGAGATGTACAAGTAGTGTATGCAATGGTCAGCATGTATTTTACCATACAATCTAGATATTGGTGTCCAATATCAATAGGGTCTCATTCAAATGACGTCAATTCCTACAGACCAGCCACATGCATCAACATTTTGAGCATCAACTGAATAACGCACATCGGCTGTGTCAGTATTTCAAACACATTTCAAGCAAGAAGCGTGTGTTTGGAGAATAATATTTTTAACACTGCGCAATGCGGTTGATTGCGTAAAATACGCAATCAAGAGAGATGACCGCTTCATTGAGTGAGCCCTATAGAACGCTTGTAGATGCGTTCGATAATCGGATTAAAGCGAAGGCGCGCGGCGCCATGTTGTGGGACAACAGGCGGTACATATCTATCCATGCACATTTGGACCCATAACATGGCGTCGTGCACTTTCTCGCGTCAATTAGCGATCGCGTCTGCAAGCGGTCTATTGATATGCTTGGCAGGCGATTGAATAGAGAGATTATTTTATGCGTATAATAGCTGAATTTTTGCAGTGAAATACTTCTTTAAAATTTGGCCATTTTAAGGACTTTGTTTTTATGGTGAAGGATTTTGGAATTAAATGTAGAATATTAAAAGGATCTATGCAAGTTTTCAGAACAAATTTGTGATTGGTATTCAAGCGCTTTATTTTGTGTGTTCCATGAGGAGGGTTTAATGATTCATCTTTCAGCACACTTCATGCACAGCTACGTGCACGCTGTCGTCACGTTTCAGCTTTCATCTACCACATACGTACAGCAAGCGTCTTGGGTTGTGTGGCAGTGTGGCCCATTATGGGATAATAACACTGTTGTTGCCATCAGGCACAATTTTTCCTGATCTGATTTCTTCTTTTCTTCCTCATGAATGCCATTACAATTTTTGAAAAATATTGCATAAAGGCTTGTGGTTTGGAATTTCCTTCCTTTTGTAAATTTGAGTTGTGATGTCTGTTTCATGTATCAAACCTAATAGTATAAGAATTCAAATTTGCTGAAGATGAGCACATATGTACAACATACATCTCTGGTAGTTTGTTACACACAGTGCCACAGTGTGGAATGTTTTGACCAATCAATAAATCACTAATAGAAGCCACAGTTGAGCCAATGCCAGGCATGTATGCACGGGGGTAAAGACACCAGACCAACATATAATTGGGTAAGACTTGCAGTTTGACAAACTCAAGGCACGGGGCTTGATTTCATTAGTCTCTGGATGGCACTATTATGTCATTTTTATTCAGTTGAAGCATCATGGTTGCAGGTAATCATTTAAAGGCAGTGGTGAAAGTAATAGATGAGCCAAATTACTTCACAAAAATATTCAGCAAAAATGTGGATTTTATTTCTGTGTGTGTGTGTGTGCGTTGGGGGTGGGGGTTGGTTTGCATATACAGATCTTGATGCCCCACAAGCCTGTCGAGGTACCAACCTCATAAATATTGCCATATTGCCTATCCCTAATCTATACAATTCAATGTCATGAATGTCAACTGATCAATCTCATGAGCTTCAACTGGACACAATGTACATAGACCTTCCCAAGACTAGACTGGGGCAACTA
>JASAOE010001479.1:0-31958 GCA_029964075.1 Patiria pectinifera
GAACCTTAACCTCTACAGTTCTGCACAAAGTATACCTTGTTCTGAAGGTTGTGATGAGGCCCACAAGCTGGCAAAAGGACAGTTCCTGAAATCCCGCAGTTGCTTAGAAAATTCAAGATTTAGCGCATCAATGCCAGTAGTACCCCTATGTGCAGTCAGTCTATACAGCAATGCCTGCAAGCGCCCGCGACACGAACTTCGTATATCGCGGCGTAAAGGTACCTTAACCTTAGTAGTTCTGCACAAGCTATACCTTGTTCGAAAACTTGTGATGAGTCCCACAAGCTGGCAGAAGGACAGGTCCTGAAACCCCGCAGTTGCTTAGAAAATTCAAGATTTAGCGCATCAATGCCAGTAGTACCCCTATGTCAGTCAGTCTATACAGCAATGCCTGCAAGCGCCCGCGACACGAACTTCGTATATTGCGGTCTAAAGGTACCTTAACCTGGGCAATTTTGCACAAACTATACGTTCTTCGGAAGCTTGTGATGAGACCCACAAGATGGCAAAAGGACAGGTCCTGAAACCCAGCAGTTGCGGAGAAAATGAAAGATTTAGCGCATCAATTCCAGCAGTACCTCTATGTGCAGTCAGTCTATACAGCAATTCCTGCAAGAGCCCGCGACACGAACTTCGTATATCGCGGTCTAAAGGTACTTTAACCTTAGATGTTCTGCACAAACTATGCCTTGTTCGAAAACTTGTGATGAGTCCCTCAAGCTGGCCAAAGGACAGGTCCTGAAACCCCGCAGTTGCAGAGGAAATTCAAGATTTAGCGCATCAATGACAGTAGTACCCCTATCTGCAGTCAGTCTCTACAGCAATGCCTGCAAGCGCCCGCGACACGAACTTCGAATATTGCGGTGTAAAGGTACCTTAACATGGCAGTTCTGCACAAACTATGCCTTGTTCGGAAGCTTGTGATGAGGCCCACAAGCTGGCAAAAGGACAGGTCCTGAAACCGAGCAGTTGCGGACCAAATTTAAGATTTAGCGCATCAATGCCAGTAGTACCCCTATGTGCAGTCAGTCTATACAGCAATGCCTTCAAGCGCCCGCGACACGAACTTCGTATATCGCGGTCTAAAGGTACCTTAACCTTGGAAGTTCTGCACAAACTATGCATTGTTCGAAAACTTGTGATGAGTCCCACAAGTTGGCAAAAGGACAGGTCCTGAAATTCAGCAGTTACGGAGAAAATTTAAGATTTAGCGCATCAAATCCAGCAGTACCTCTATGTGCAGTCTGTCTATACAGCATTGCCTGCTAGCGCCCGCGACACGAACTTCGTATATCGCGGTCTAAAGGAACCTTAACCTAGACAGTTCTGCACAAAGTATACCTTGTTCGGAAGCTTGTGATAAGGCCCACAAGCTGGCAGAAGGACAGGTCCTGAAACCCAGCAGTTGCGGACAAAATTTAAGATTTAGCGCATCAATGCCAATAGTACCCCTATGTGCTGTCAGTCTATACAGCAATGCCTGCAAGCGCCCTCTACAAGAACTTCGTATATCGCGGTGTAAAGGTACCTTTACCTTAGAAGTTCTGCACAAACTATACCATGTTCGAAAACTTGTGATGAGTCCCACAAGCTGGCAGAAGGACAGGTCCTGAAACCCCGCAGTTGCGGAGAAAATTCAAGATTTAGCGCATCAATGTCTGTAGTACCCCTATGTCAGTCAGTCTATACAGCAATGCCTGCAAGCGCCCGCGACACGAACTTCGTATATCGCGGTCTAAAGGTACCTTAACCTGGGCAGTTTTGCACAAACTATACGTTGTTCGGAAGCTTGTGATGAGGCCCTCAAGCTGGCCAAAGGACAGGTTGTGAAACCTAGCAGTTGTGGAGAAAATTCAAGATTTAGCGCATGAATTCCAGCAGTACCTCTTTGTGCAGTCAGTCTATACAGCAATTCCTGCAAGCGCCCGCGACACGAACTTCGTATATCGCGGTCTAAAGGTACCTTAACCTTAGAAATTCTGCACAAACTATACCTTGTTCGAAAACTTGTGATGAGTCCCACAAGCTAGCAAAAGGACAGGTCCTGAAACCCCGCAGTTGCAGAGGAAATTCAAGATTTAGCGCATCAATGCCAGTAGTACCCCTATGTGCAGTCAGTCTATACAGCAATGCCTGCAAGCGCCCGCGACACGAACTTCGTATATCGCGGTCTAAAGGTACCTTAACCTTGGAAAGTCTACACAAACTATGCATTGTTCGTAAACTTGTGATGAGTCCCACAAGTTGGCAAAAGGACAGGTCCTGAAATTTAGCAGTTACGGACAAAATTCAAGATTTAGCGCATCAACGCCAGTGGTACCCCTATGTGCAGTCAGTCTCTACAGCATTGACTGCATGCGCCCGCGACAGGAACTTCGTATATTGCGGTCTAAAGGTACCTTAACCTGGGCAGTTTTGCACAAACTTTACCTTGTTCGGAAACTTGTGATGAGGCCCACATGCTGGCAAAAGAACACGTCCTGAAACCGAGCAGTTGCGGACCAAATTTAAGATTTAGCGCATCAATGCCAGTAGTACCCCTATGTGCAGTCAGTCTATACAGCAATGCCTGCAAGCGCCCTCTACACGAACTTCGTATATCGCGGTGTAAAGGAACCTTAACCTGGGAAGTTCTGCACAAACTATACCTTGTTCTCAAGCTTGTGATGAGGCCCACAAGCTGGCAAAAGGACAGGTCCTGAAGACCAGCAGTTGCGGAGAAATTTTAAGATTTAGCGCATCAATGCCAGTAGTACCCCTATGTGCAGTCAGCCTATACAGCAATGCTTCAAAGCGCCCGCTACACGAACTTCGTATATCGCGGTCTAAAGGAACCTTTACCTGGACAGTTCTGCACAAAGTATACCTTGTTCGGAAGCTTGTGATGAGGCCCAAAAGCTGGCAAAAAGACACATCCTGAAACCCAGCTGTTGCGGGGAAAATTCAAGATTTAGCGTATCAATGCCAATAGTACCCCTATGTGCAGTCAGTCTATACAGCAATGCCTGCAAGCGCCCGCGACACAAACTTCGTATATCGCGGTCTAAAGGTACCTTAACCTGGGCAGTTTTGCACAAACTATACGTTGTTCGGAAGCTTGTGATGAGGCCCACAAGCTGGCAAAAGGACAGGTCCTGAAACCCAGCAGTTACCGAGAAAATTCAAGATTTAGCGCATCAATGCCAGTAGTACCCGTATGTGCAGTCAGTCTATACAGCAATGCCTGCAAGCGCCCGCGACACGAACTTCGTATATCGCGGTCTAAAGGTACCTTAACCTTGGAAGTTCTGCACAAACTATGCATTGTTCGAAAACTTGTGATAAGTCCCACAAGTTGGCAAAAGGACAGGTCCTGAAACCCCGCAGTTGTGGAGAAAATTTAAGATTTAGAGCATCAATTCCAGCAGTACCTCTATGTGCAGTCTGTCTATACAGCATTGCCTGCAAGCGCCCGCGACACGAACTTCGTATATCGCGGTCTAAAGGAACCTTAACCGGGACAGTTCTGCACAAAGTATACCTTTTTCGGAATCTTGTGATGAGGCCCACAAGCTGGCAAAAGGACAGGTCCTGAAACCCATCAGTTGCGCAGAAAATTTAAGATTTAGCGCATCAATGCCAATAGTACCCCGATGTGCTGTAAGTCTATACAGCAATGCCTGCAAGCGCCCGCTACACGAACTTCGTATATCGCGGTGTAAAGGTACCTTTACCTTAGAAGTTCTGCACAAACTATACCTTGTTCCAAAACTTGTGATGAGTCCCACAAGCTTGAAAAAGGACAGGTCCTGAAACCCCGCAGTTGCGGAGAAAATTCAAGATTTAGCGCATCAATGCCTGTAGTACCCCTATGTGCAGTCAGTCTATACATCAATGCCTGCAAGCGCCCGCAACACAAACTTCGTATATCGCGGTCTAAAGGTACCTTAACCTGGGCAGTTTTGCACAAACTATACGTTGTTCGGAAGCTTGTGATGAGGCCCTCAAGCTGGCTAAAGGACAGGTTATGAAACCTAGCAGTTGTGGAGAAAATTCAAGATTTAGCGCATCAATTCCAGCAGTACCTCTATGTGCAGTCAGTTTATACAGCAATGCCTGCAAGCGCCCGCGACACGAACTTCGTATATCGCGGTCTAAAGGTACCTTAACCTTAGAAGTTCTGCACAAACTATACCTTGTTCAAAAACTTGTGATGAGTCCCACAAGCTGGCAAAAGGACAGGTCCTGAAACCCCGCAGTTGCAGAGGAAATTCAAGATTTAGCGCATCAATGCCAGTAGTACCCCTATGTGCAGTCAGTCTATACAGCATTGACTGCATGCGCCCGCGAAAGGAACTTCGTATATCGCGGTCTAAAGGTACCTTAACCTTAGAAGTTCTGCACAAACTATACCTTGTTCAAAAACTTGTGATGAGTCCCACAAGTTGGCAAAAGGACAGGTCCTGAAATTCAGCAGTTACGGAGAAAATTCAAGATTTCGCGCATCAATGCCAGTAGTACCCCTATGTGCAGTCAGTCTATACAGCATTGACTGCATGCGCCCGCGAAAGGAACTTCGTATATTGCGATCTAAAGGTACCTTAACCTGGGCAGTTTTGCACAAGCTATACCTTGTTCGGAAGCTTCTGATGAGGCCCATATGCTGGCAGAAGGACACGTCCTGAAACCCGGCAGTTGCGGTTAAATTTAAGATTTAGCGCATCAATGCCAGTAGTACCCCTATGTGCAGTCAGTCTATACAGCAATGCCTGCAAGCGCCCGCAACACAAACTTCGTATATCGCGGTCTAAAGGTACCTTACCCTGGGCTGTTCTTCACAAACTATACCTTATTTGGAAGCTTGTGACCAAGCCCACGAGCTGGCAAAAGGACACGTCCTGAAACCCCGCAGTTGGGGAGAAAATTTAATATTAAGCGCATCAATGCCAGTAGTACCCCTATGTGCAGTCAGTCTATACAGCAATGCCTGCAAGCGCCCACTACACGAACTTCGTATATCACGGTGTAAAGGAACCTTAACCTGGGAAGTTCTGCACAAACTATACCTTGTTCGAAAGCTTGTGATGAGTCTCACAAGCTGGTAAAAGGACAGTTCCTGAAGACCAGCAGTTGCGGAGAAATTTTAAGATTTAGCGCATCAACGCCAGTAGTACCCCTATGTGCAGTCAGTCTATACAGCAATGCTTCAAAGCGCCCGCTACACGAACTTCGTATATCGCGGTCTAAAGGAACCTTTACCTGGACAGTTCTGCACAAAGTATACCTTGTTCGGAAGCTTGTGATGAGGCCCAAAAGCTGGCAAAAAGACACGTCCTGAAACTTAGCAGTTGCGGGGAAAATTCAAGATTTAGCGCATCAATGCCAGTAGTACCCCTATGTGCAGTCAGTCTATACAGCAATGCCTGCAAGCGCCCTCTACACGAACTTCGTTTATCGCGGTGTAAAGGAACCTTAACCTGGGAAGTTCTGCACAAACTATACCTTGTTCGAAAGCTTGTGATGACTCTCACAAGCTGGTAAAAGGACAGTTCCTGAAGACCAGCAGTTGCGGAGAAATTTTAAGATTTAGCGCATCAATGCCAGTAGTACCCCTATGTGCAGTCAGTCTATACAGCAATGCTTCAAAGCGCCCGCTACACGAACTTCGTATATCGCGGTCTAAAGGAACCTTTACCTGGACAGTTCTGCACAACGTATACCTTGTTCGGAAGCTTGTAATGAGGCCCAAAAGCTGGCAAAAAAATACGTCCTGAAACCCAGCAGTTGCGGGGAAAATTCAAGATTTAGCGCATCAATGCCAGTAGTACCCCTATGTGCAGTCAGTCTATACAGCAATGCCTGCAAGCGCCCGCAACACAAACTTCGTATATCGCGGTCTAAAGGTACCTTAACCTGGGCAGTTTTGCACAAACTATACCTTGTTCGGAAGCTTCTGATGAGGCCCACATGCTGGCAAAAGGACACCTGCCTGAAACCCAGCAGTTGCGGAGAAATTTAAGATTTAGCGCATCAATGCCAGTAGTACCCCTATGTGCAGTCAGTCTATACAGCAATGCCTGCAAGCGCCCGCAACACAAACTTCGTATATGGCGGTCTAAAGGTACTTTACCCTTGGCAGTTCTTCACAAACTATACCTTGTTTGGAAGCTTGTGACCAGGCCCACGAGCTGGCAAAAGGACAGGTCCTGAAACCCTGCAGTTGGGGAGAAAATTTAAGATGTAGCGCATCAATGCCAGTAGTACCCCTATGTGCAGTCAGTCTATACAGCAATGCCTGCAAGCGCCCTCTACACGAACTTCGTATATCGCGACGTAAAGGAACCTTAACCTGGGAAGTTCTGCACAAACTATACCTTGTTCGAAAGCTTGTGATGAGTCCCACAAGCTGGTAAAAGAACAGTTCCTGAAGACCAGCAGTTGCGGAGAAAATTTAAGATTTAGCGCATCAATGCCAGTAGTACCCCTATGTGCAGTCAGTCTATACAGCAATGCTTCAAAGCGCCCGCTACACGAACTTCGTATATCGCGGTCTAAAGGTACCTTAACCTTGGAAGTTCTGCACAAACTATTCCTTGTTCGAAAACTTGTGATGAGTCCCACAAGCTGGCAAAAGGACAGGTCCTGAAACCCCGCAGTTGCAGAGAAAATTCAAGATTTAGCGCATCAATGCCAGTAGTACCCCTATGTGCAGTCAATCTATACAGCAATGCCTGCAAGCGCCCGCGACACGAACTTCGCATATCGCGGTCTAAAGGTACCTTAACCTTGGAAGTTCTGCACCAACTATACCTTGTTTGGAAGCATGTGATGAGGCCCACAGACTGGCAAAAGGACAGGTCCTGAAGACCAGCAGTTCCTGAGAAAATTCAAGATTTAGCGCATCAATTCCAGCAGTACCTCTATGTGCAGTCTGTCTATAAAGCATTGCCTTCTAGCGCCCGCGACACGAACTTCGTATATCGCGGTCTAAAGGTACCTTAACCTGGGCAGTTCTGCACAAACTATACCTTGTTCTCAAGCTTGTGATGAGGCCCACAAGCTGGCAAAAGGACAGGTCCTGAAACCCAGCAGTTGCGGAGAAAATTGAAGATTTAGTGCATCAATGCCAGTAGTACCCCAATGTGCAGTCAGTCTATACAGCAATGCCTGCAAGCGCCCGCGACACGAACTTCGTATATCGCGGTCTAAAGGTACCTTAACCTTGGAAGTTCTGCACAAACTATACCTTGTTCGAAAACTTGTGATGAGTCCCAAAAGCTGGCAAAAGGACAGGTCCTGAAACCCAGCAGTTGCGGAGAAAATTTAAGATTTAGCGCATCAATGCCAGTAGTACCCCTATGTGCAGTCAATCTATACAGCAATGCCTGCAAGCGCCCGCGACACGAACTTCGTATATCGCGGTCTTAAGGTACCTTAACCTGGGAAGTTCTGCACGAACTATACCTTGTTCGAAAACTTGTGATGAGTCCCACAAGCTGGCAAAAGGACAGGTCCTGAAATTTAGCAGTTACGGAGAAAATTTAAGATTTAGCGCATCAATTCCAGCAGTACCTCTATGTGCAGTCTGTCTATACAGCATTGCCTGCTAGCGCCCGCGACACGAACTTCGTATATCGCGGTCTAAAGGTACCTTAACCAGGGCAGTTTTGCACAAACTATACGTTGTTCGGAAGCTTGTGATGAGGCCCTCAAGCTGGCCAAAGGACAGGTTATGAAACCTAGCAGTTGTGGAGAAAATTCAAGATTTAGCGCATCAATTCCAGCAGTACCTCTATGTGCAGTCAGTCTATACAGCAATGCCTGCAAGCGCCCGCGACACGAACTTCGTATATCGCGGTCTCAAGGTACCTTAACCTGGGCAGTTCTGCACAAACTATACCTTGTTCGGAAGCTTGTGATGAGGCCCATAAGCTGGCAGACGGACAGGTCCTGAAACCCCGCAGTTGCGGAGAAAATTCAAGATTTAGCGCATCAATGCCTGTAGTACCCCTATGTCAGTCAGTCTATACAGCAATGCCTGCAAACGCCCGCGACACGAACTTCGTATATCGCGGTCTAAAGGTACCTTAACCTTGGAAGTTCTGCACAAACTATGCATTGTTCTAAAACTTGTGATGAGTCCCACAATTTGGCAATAGGACAGGTCCTGAAATTCAGCAGTTACGGAGAAAATTTAAGATTTAGCGCATCAATGCTAGTAGTACCCTATGTGCAGTCAGTCTATACAGCATTGACTGCATGCGCCCGCGACAGGAACTTCGTATATTGCGGTCTAAAGGTACCTTAACCTTGGCAGTTTTGCACAAACTATACCTTGTTCGGAAGCTTCTGATGCGGCCCACATGCTGGCAAAAGGACACGTCCTGAAACCCCGCAGTTCCGAAAAAATTTAAGATTTAGCGCATCAATGCCTGTAGAACCCCTATGTGCAGTCAGTCTATACAGCAATGCCTGCAAGCGCCCGCGAAACGAACTTCGTATATCGCGGTCTAAAGGTACCTTAACCTGGGAAGTTCTGCACAAACTATGCCTTGTTCGAAAGCTTGTGATGAGTCCCACAAGCTCGTAAAAGGACAGTTCCTGAAGACCAGCAGTTGCGAAGAAATTTCAAGATTTAGCGCATCAATGCCAGTAGTACCCCTATGTGCAGTCAGTCTATACAGCAATGCTTCAAAGCGCCCGCTACACGAACTTCGTATATCGCGGTCTAAAGGAACCTTTACCTGGACAGTTCTGCACAAAGTATACCTTGTTCGGAAGCTTGTGATGTGGCCCAAAAGCTGGCAAAAAGACACGTCCTGAAACCGAGCAGTTGCGGACAAAATTTTAGATTTAGCGCATCAATGCCAGTAGTACCCCTATGTGCAGTCAGTCTATACAGAAATGCCTTCAAGTGCCCGCTACACGAACTTCGTATATCGCGGTCTAAAGGTACCTTACCCTGGGCAGTTCTGCACAAACTATACCTTGTTCGAAAACTTGTGATGAGTCCCACAAGCTGGCAAAAGGACAGGTCCTGAAACCCAGCAGTTACCGAGAAAATTCAAGATTTAGCGCATCAATGCCAGTAGTACCCGTATGTGCAGTCAGCCTATACAGCAATGCCTGCAAGCGCCCGCGACACGAACTTCGTATATCGCGGTGTAAAGGTACCTTAACCTGGCAGTTATGCACAAACTATACCTTGTTCGGAAGCTTGTGATGAGGCCCACAAGCTGGCAAAAGGACAAGTCCTGAAACCGAGCAGTTGCGGACAAAATTTAAGATTTAGCGCATCAATGCCAGTAGTACCCCTATGTGCAGTCAGTCTATACAGCAATGCCTGCAAGCGCCCGCGACACGAACTTCGTATATCGCGGTCTAAAGGTACCTTAACCTTGGAAGTTCTGCACAAACTATACCTTGTTTGGAAGCATGTGATGAGGCCCACAGACTGGCAAAAGGACAGGTCCTGAAGACCAGCAGTTCCTGAGAAAATTCAAGATTTAGCGCATCAATGTCAGTACTACCCCTATGTGCAGTCAGCCTATACAGCAATGCCTGCAAGCGCCCGCGACACGAACTTCGTATATCGCGGTCTAAAGGTACCTTAACCTGGGCAGTTCTGCACAAAGTATACCTTGTTCGGAAGCTTCTGATAAGGCCCACAAGCTGGCAAAAGGACAGGTGCTGAAACCCAGCAGTTGCGGAGAAAATTGAAGATTTAGTGCATCAATGCCAGTAGTACCCCAATGTGCAGTCAGTCTATACAGCAATGCCTGCAAGCGCCCGCGACACGAACTTCGTATATCGCGGTCTAAAGGTACCTTAACCTTGGAAGTTCTGCACAAACTATGCCTTGTTCGAAAACTTGTGATGAGTCCCACATGCTGACACAAGGACAGGTCCTGAAACCCCGCAGTTGCAGAGAAAATTCAAGATTTAGCGCATCAATGCCAGTAGTACCCCTATGTGCAGTCAATCTATACAGCAATGCCTGCAAGCGCCCGCGACACGAACTTCGTATATCGCGGTCTAAAGGTACCTTAACCTTGGAATTTCTGCACAAACTATGCATTGTTCGAAAACTTGTGATGAGTCCCACAAGTTGGCAAAAGGACAGGTCCTGAAATTTAGCAGTTACGGAGAAAATTTAAGATTTAGCGCATCAATTCCAGCAGTACCTCTATGTGCAGTCTGTCTATACAGCATTGCCTGCTAGCGCCCGCGACACGAACTTCGTATATCGCGGTCTAAAGGTACCTTAACCAGGGCAGTTTTGCACAAACTATACGTTGTTCGGAAGCTTGTGATGAGGCGATCAAGCTGGCCAAAGGACAGGTTATGAAACCTAGCAGTTGTGGAGAGAAATCAAGATTTAGCGCATCAATTCCAGCAGTACCTCTATGTGCAGTCAGTCTATACAGCAATGCCTGCAAGCGCCCGCGACACGAACTTCGTTTATCGCGGTCTAAAGGTACCTTAACCTTAGAAGTTCTGCACAAACTATACCTTGTTCGGAAGCTTGTGATGAGGCCCATAAGCTGGCAGACGGACAGGTCCTGAAACCCCGCAGTTGCGGAGAAAATTCAAGATTTAGCGCATCAATGCCTGTAGTACCCCTATGTCAGTCAGTCTATACAGCAATGCCTGCAAACGCCCGCGACACGAACTTCGTATATCGCGGTCTAAAGGTACCTTAACCTTGGAAGTTCTGCACAAACTATGCATTGTTCTAAAACTTGTGATGAGTCCCACAATTTGGCAATAGGACAGGTCCTGAAATTCAGCAGTTACGGAGAAAATTCAAGATTTAGCGCATCAATGCTAGTAGTACCCTATGTGCAGTCAGTCTATACAGCATTGACTGCATGCGCCCGCGACAGGAACTTCGTATATTGCGGTCTAAAGGTACCTTAACCTTGGCAGTTTTGCACAAACTATACCTTGTTCGGAAGCTTCTGATGAGGCCCACATGCTGGCAAAAGGACACGTCCTGAAACCCCGCAGTTCCGAAGAAATTTAAGATTTAGCGCATCAATGCCAGTAGTACCCCTATGTGCAGTCAGTCTATACAGCAATGCCTGCAAGCGCCCGCGACACGAACTTCGTATATCGCGGTCTCAAGGTACCTTAACCTGGGAAGTTCTGCACAAACTATGCCTTGTTCGAAAGCTTGTGATGAGTCCCACAAGCTCGTAAAAGGACAGTTCCTGAAGACCAGCAGTTGCGAAGAAATTTCAAGATTTAGCGCATCAATGCCAGTATTCCCCCTATGTGCAGTCAGTCTATACAGCAATGCTTCAAAGCGCCCGCTACACGAACTTCGTATATCGCGGTCTAAAGGAACCTTTACCTGGACAGTTCTGCACAAAGTATACCTTGTTCGGAAGCTTGTGATGTGGCCCAAAAGCTGGCAAAAAGACACGTCCTGAAACCGAGCAGTTGCGGACAAAATTTTAGATTTAGCGCATCAATGCCAGTATGACCGTTTAATGCAGTCAGTCTATACAGCAATGCCTTCAAGCGCCCGCTACACGAACTTCGTTTATCGCGGTTTAAAGGTACCTTAACCTTGGAAGTTCTGCACAAACTATGCCTTGTTCGAAAACTTGTGATGAGTCCCACAAGCTGGCAAAAGGACAGGTCCTGAAACCCAGCAGTTACCGAGAAAATTCAAGATTTAGCGCATCAATGCCAGTAGTACCCGTATGTGCAGTCAGTCTATACAGCAATGCCTGCAAGCGCCCGCGACACGAACTTCGTATATTGCGGTGTAAAGGTACCTTAACCTGGCAGTTATGCACAAACTATACCTTGTTCGGAAGCTTGTAAAGAGGCCCACAAGCTGGCAAAAGGACAAGTCCTGAAACCGAGCAGTTGCGGACAAAATTTAAGATTTAGCGCATCAATGCCAGTAGTACCCCTATGTGCAGTCAGTCTATACAGCAATGCCTGCAAGCGCCCGCGACACGAACTTCGTATATCGCGGTCTAAAGGTACCTTAACCTTAAAAGTTCTGCACAAACTATACCTTGTTTGGAAGCATGTGATGAGGCCCACAGACTGGCAAAAGGACAGGTCTTGAAGACCAGCAGTTCCTGAGAAAATTCAAGATTTAGCGCATCAATTCCAGCAGTACCTCTATGTGCAGTCTGTCTATAAAGCATTGCCTTCTAGCGCCCGCGACACGAACTTCGTATATCGCGGTCTAAAGGTACCTTAGCCTGGGCAGTTCTGCACAAAGTATACCTTGTTCGGAAGCTTCTGATAAGGCCCACAAGCTGGCAAAAGGACAGGTGCTGAAACCCAGCAGTTGCGGAGAAAATTGAAGATTTAGTGCATCAATGCCAGTAGTACCCCAATGTGCAGTCAGTCTATACAGCAATGCCTGCAAGCGCCCGCGACACGAACTTCGTATATCGCGGTCTCAAGGTACCTTAACCTGGGCAGTTCTGCACAAACTATACCTTGTTCGAAAACTTGTGATGAGTCCCACAAGCTGGCAAAAGGACAGGTCCTGAAACCCCGCAGTTGCAGAGAAAATTCAAGATTTAGCGCATCAATGCCAGTAGTACCCCTATGTGCAGTCAATCTATACAGCAATGCCTGCAAGCGCCCGCGACACGAACTTCGTATATCGCGGTCTAAAGGTACCTTAACCTTGGAATTTCTGCACAAACTATGCATTGTTCGAAAACTTGTGATGAGTCCCACAAGTTGGCAAAAGGACAGGTCCTGAAATTTAGCAGTTACGGAGAAAATTTAAGATTTAGCGCATCAATTCCAGCAGTACCTCTATGTGCAGTCTGTCTATACAGCAATGCCTGCAAGCGCCCGCGACACGAACTTCGTATATCGCGGTCTAAAGGTACCTTAACCAGGGCAGTTTTGCACAAACTATACGTTGTTCGGAAGCTTGTGATGAGGCTCTCAAGCTGGCCAAAGGACAGGTTATGAAACCTAGCAGTTGTGGAGAGAAATCAAGATTTAGCGCATCAATTCCAGCAGTACCTCTATGTGCAGTCAGTCTATACAGCAATGCCTGCAAGCGCCCGCGACACGAACTTCGTTTATCGCGGTCTAAAGGTACCTTAACCTTAGAAGTTCTGCACAAACTATACCTTGTTCGGAAGCTTGTGATGAGGCCCATAAGCTGGCAGACGGACAGGTCCTGAAACCCCGCAGTTGCGGAGAAAATTCAAGATTTAGCGCATCAATGCCTGTAGTACCCCTATGTCAGTCAGTCTATACAGCAATGCCTGCAAACGCCCGCGACACGAACTTCGTATATCGCGGTCTAAAGGTACCTTAACCTTGGAAGTTCTGCACAAACTATGCATTGTTCTAAAACTTGTGATGAGTCCCACAATTTGGCAATAGGACAGGTCCTGAAATTCAGCAGTTACGGAGAAAATTCAAGATTTAGCGCATCAATGCTAGTAGTACCCTATGTGCAGTCAGTCTATACAGCATTGACTGCATGCGCCCGCGACAGGAACTTCGTATATTGCGGTCTAAAGGTACCTTAACCTTGGCAGTTTTGCACAAACTATACCTTGTTCGGAAGCTTCTGATGAGGCCCACATGCTGGCAAAAGGACACGTCCTGAAACCCCGCAGTTCCGAAGAAATTTAAGATTTAGCGCATCAATGCCAGTAGTACCCCTATGTGCAGTCAGTCTATACAGCAATGCCTGCAAGCGCCCTCTACACGAACTTCGTATATCGCGGTGTAAAGGAACCTTAACCTGGGAAGTTCTGCACAAACTATGCCTTGTTCGAAAGCTTGTGATGAGTCCCACAAGCTCGTAAAAGGACAGTTCCTGAAGACCAGCAGTTGCGAAGAAATTTCAAGATTTAGCGCATCAATGCCAGTAGTACCCCTATGTGCAGTCAGTCTATACAGCAATGCTTCAAAGCGCCCGCTACACGAACTTCGTATATCGCGGTCTAAAGGAACCTTTACCTGGACAGTTCTGCACAAAGTATACCTTGTTCGGAAGCTTGTGATGTGGCCCAAAAGCTGGCAAAAAGACACGTCCTGAAACCGAGCAGTTGCGGACAAAATTTTAGATTTAGCGCATCAATGCCAGTAGTACCCCTATGTGCAGTCAGTCTATACAGCAATGCCTTCAAGCGCCCGCTACACGAACTTCGTTTATCGCGGTTTAAAGGTACCTTAACCTTGGAAGTTCTGCACAAACTATGCCTTGTTCGAAAACTTGTGATGAGTCCCACAAGCTGGCAAAAGGACAGGTCCTGAAACCCAGCAGTTACCGAGAAAATTCAAGATTTAGCGCATCAATGCCAGTAGTACCCGTATGTGCAGTCAGTCTATACAGCAATGCCTGCAAGCGCCCGCGACACGAACTTCGTATATTGCGGTGTAAAGGTACCTTAACCTGGCAGTTATGCACAAACTATACCTTGTTCGGAAGCTTGTAAAGAGGCCCACAAGCTGGCAAAAGGACAAGTCCTGAAACCGAGCAGTTGCGGACAAAATTTAAGATTTAGCGCATCAATGCCAGTAGTACCCCTATGTGCAGTCAGTCTATACAGCAATGCCTGCAAGCGCCCGCGACACGAACTTCGCATATCGCGGTCTAAAGGTACCTTAACCTTGGAAGTTCTGCACCAACTATACCTTGTTTGGAAGCATGTGATGAGGCCCACAGACTGGCAAAAGGACAGGTCCTGAAGACCAGCAGTTCCTGAGAAAATTCAAGATTTAGCGCATCAATTCCAGCAGTACCTCTATGTGCAGTCTGTCTATAAAGCATTGCCTTCTAGCGCCCGCGACACGAACTTCGTATATCGCGGTCTAAAGGTACCTTAACCTGGGCAGTTCTGCACAAAGTATACCTTGTTCGGAAGCTTCTGATAAGGCCCACAAGCTGGCAAAAGGACAGGTGCTGAAACCCAGCAGTTGCGGAGAAAATTGAAGATTTAGTGCATCAATGCCAGTAGTACCCCAATGTGCAGTCAGTCTATACAGCAATGCCTGCAAGCGCCCGCGACACGAACTTCGTATATCGCGGTCTAAAGGTACCTTAACCTTGGAAGTTCTGCACAAACTATGCCTTGTTCGAAAACTTGTGATGAGTCCCACAAGCTGGCAAAAGGACAGGTCCTGAAACCCCGCAGTTGCAGAGAAAATTCAAGATTTAGCGCATCAATGCCAGTAGTACCCCTATGTGCAGTCAATCTATACAGCAATGCCTGCAAGCGCCCGCGACACGAACTTCGTATATCGCGGTCTAAAGGTACCTTAACCTTGGAATTTCTGCACAAACTATGCATTGTTCGAAAACTTGTGATGAGTCCCACAAGTTGGCAAAAGGACAGGTCCTGAAATTTAGCAGTTACGGAGAAAATTTAAGATTTAGCGCATCAATTCCAGCAGTACCTCTATGTGCAGTCTGTCTATACAGCATTGCCTGCTAGCGCCCGCGACACGAACTTCGTATATCGCGGTCTAAAGGTACCTTAACCAGGGCAGTTTTGCACAAACTATACGTTGTTCGGAAGCTTGTGATGAGGCTCTCAAGCTGGCCAAAGGACAGGTTATGAAACCTAGCAGTTGTGGAGAGAAATCAAGATTTAGCGCATCAATTCCAGCAGTACCTCTATGTGCAGTCAGTCTATACAGCAATGCCTGCAAGCGCCCGCGACACGAACTTCGTTTATCGCGGTCTAAAGGTACCTTAACCTTAGAAGTTCTGCACAAACTATACCTTGTTCGGAAGCTTGTGATGAGGCCCATAAGCTGGCAGACGGACAGGTCCTGAAACCCCGCAGTTGCGGAGAAAATTCAAGATTTAGCGCATCAATGCCTGTAGTACCCCTATGTCAGTCAGTCTATACAGCAATGCCTGCAAACGCCCGCGACACGAACTTCGTATATCGCGGTCTAAAGGTACCTTAACCTTGGAAGTTCTGCACAAACTATGCATTGTTCTAAAACTTGTGATGAGTCCCACAATTTGGCAATAGGACAGGTCCTGAAATTCAGCAGTTACGGAGAAAATTCAAGATTTAGCGCATCAATGCTAGTAGTACCCTATGTGCAGTCAGTCTATACAGCATTGACTGCATGCGCCCGCGACAGGAACTTCGTATATTGCGGTCTAAAGGTACCTTAACCTTGGCAGTTTTGCACAAACTATACCTTGTTCGGAAGCTTCTGATGAGGCCCACATGCTGGCAAAAGGACACGTCCTGAAACCCCGCAGTTCCGAAGAAATTTAAGATTTAGCGCATCAATGCCAGTAGTACCCCTATGTGCAGTCAGTCTATACAGCAATGCCTGCAAGCGCCCTCTACACGAACTTCGTATATCGCGGTGTAAAGGAACCTTAACCTGGGAAGTTCTGCACAAACTATGCCTTGTTCGAAAGCTTGTGATGAGTCCCACAAGCTCGTAAAAGGACAGTTCCTGAAGACCAGCAGTTGCGAAGAAATTTCAAGATTTAGCGCATCAATGCCAGTAGTACCCCTATGTGCAGTCAGTCTATACAGCAATGCTTCAAAGCGCCCGCTACACGAACTTCGTATATCGCGGTCTAAAGGAACCTTTACCTGGACAGTTCTGCACAAAGTATACCTTGTTCGGAAGCTTGTGATGTGGCCCAAAAGCTGGCAAAAAGACACGTCCTGAAACCGAGCAGTTGCGGACAAAATTTTAGATTTAGCGCATCAATGCCAGTAGTACCCCTATGTGCAGTCAGTCTATACAGCAATGCCTTCAAGCGCCCGCTACACGAACTTCGTTTATCGCGGTTTAAAGGTACCTTAACCTTGGAAGTTCTGCACAAACTATGCCTTGTTCGAAAACTTGTGATGAGTCCCACAAGCTGGCAAAAGGACAGGTCCTGAAACCCAGCAGTTACCGAGAAAATTCAAGATTTAGCGCATCAATGCCAGTAGTACCCGTATGTGCAGTCAGTCTATACAGCAATGCCTGCAAGCGCCCGCGACACGAACTTCGTATATTGCGGTGTAAAGGTACCTTAACCTGGCAGTTATGCACAAACTATACCTTGTTCGGAAGCTTGTAAAGAGGCCCACAAGCTGGCAAAAGGACAAGTCCTGAAACCGAGCAGTTGCGGACAAAATTTAAGATTTAGCGCATCAATGCCAGTAGTACCCCTATGTGCAGTCAGTCTATACAGCAATGCCTGCAAGCGCCCGCGACACGAACTTCGTATATCGCGGTCTAAAGGTACCTTAACCTTGGAAGTTCTGCACAAACTATACCTTGTTTGGAAGCATGTGATGAGGCCCACAGACTGGCAAAAGGACAGGTCTTGAAGACCAGCAGTTCCTGAGAAAATTCAAGATTTAGCGCATCAATTCCAGCAGTACCTCTATGTGCAGTCTGTCTATAAAGCATTGCCTTCTAGCGCCCGCGACACGAACTTCGTATATCGCGGTCTAAAGGTACCTTAACCTGGGCAGTTCTGCACAAAGTATACCTTGTTCGGAAGCTTCTGATAAGGCCCACAAGCTGGCAAAAGGACAGGTGCTGAAACCCAGCAGTTGCGGAGAAAATTGAAGATTTAGTGCATCAATGCCAGTAGTACCCCAATGTGCAGTCAGTCTATACAGCAATGCCTGCAAGCGCCCGCGACACGAACTTCGTATATCGCGGTCTAAAGGTACCTTAACCTTGGAAGTTCTGCACAAACTATTGTGCCATCCTACATGTCCAAAATGTCCTGTTCCAATTGAATACACGGGTTAAGGGACTCTCAAAGTGTATTCTATTTGCGCCCCGAATGAATCGGTATTGCAACAGAGTCAGCCCAATTAAAATTTATTGATAATTACGATACAAAAGACCGGTTTTCCAAATAACATACGGATATCCCATTTTGAAATGATTTTGTACCATCCTAACTGTCCAAAATGTCCCGTTCCAATTGCATACACGGGTTAAGGGACATCCAAAGTGTATTGTATTCGCGCCCCGAATAATTGGGTATTGAAACAGAGTCAGCCCAATTAAATTAATCCGACAATTGATAATTACGATACGAAAGACCGGTTTTCCAAAGAACATACGGATATCCCATTTTGAAAAGATTTTGTACCATCCTAAGTGTCCGAAATGTCCCGTTCCAATTGCATACACGGGTTAAGGGACATCCAAAGTGTATTGTGTTCGCGCCCCGAATAAATCGGTATTGAAACAGAGTCAGCCCAATTAAATTAATCCAACGATTGATAATTACGAAACAAAACAGCCGTTTTCCAAAGAAAATTCGGAAGTCCCATTTTGAAATGATTTTGTACCATCCTAAATGTCCGAAATGTCCCGTTTCAATTGCATACACGGATTAAGGGACATCCAAAGTGTTTTCTATTTGCGCCCCGATTAAATCAGTATTGAAACAGAGTCAGCCCAATTAAATTAATCCGACAATTGATAATTACGATACGAGAGACCGGTTTTCCAAAGAACATACGGATATCCCATTTTGAAATGATTTTGTACCATCCTAAATGTCCGAAATTCCTGTTCCAATTGTATACACGGGTTAAGGGACTCTCAAAGTGTATTCTATTCGCGCCCCAATAAATCAGTATTGAAACAAAGTCAGCCCAATTAAATTAATCCGACGATTGATAATTAACGTACAAAAAAAGCCGTTTTCCAAAGAATATACAGATATCCCATTTTGAAATGATTTTGTACCATCCTAAATGTCCGAAATGTCCCGTTCCAATTGCATGCACGGGTTAATAAGTAACCAAAGTGTATTTTATTTGCGCCCCGAATAAATCGGTATTGAAACAGAGTCATCCCCATTAAATTAATCCAACGATTGATAATTAACGTACAAAACATTCGTTTTCCAAATAACATACGGATATCCCATTTTGAAATGATTTTGTACCATCCTAAATGTCCGAAATGTCCCGTTCCAATTGCATACACGGGTTAAGGGACATCCAAAGTGTATTCTATTCGCGCCCCGAATAAATCGGTATTGAAACAGAGTCAGCCCAATTAAATTAATTCAACGATTGATAATTACGAAACAAAAAAGCCGTTTTCCAAAGAAAATAAGGATATCCCATTTTGAAATGATTTTGTACCATCCTAAATGTCCGAAATGTCCCGTTCCAATTGTATACACGGGTTAAGGGACTCTCAAAGTGTATTCTATTCGCGCCCCCAATAAATCAGCATTGAAACAAAGTCAGCCCAATTAAATTAATCCGAAGATTGATAATTAACGTTAAAAAAAAGCCGTTTTCCAAAGAACATACGGATATCCCATTTTGAAATGATTTTGTACCATCCTAAATGTCCGAAATGTCCCGTTCCAATTGCATACACGGGTTAATGGGCAACCAAAGTGTATTTTATTTTCGCCCCGAATAAATCGGTATTGAAACAGAGTCATCCCCATTAAATTAATCCAACGATTGATAATTAACGTACAAAACATTCGTTTTCCAAAGAAAATACGTATATCCCATTTTTAAATGATTTTGTACCATCCTAAATGTCCGAAATGTCCCGTTCCATTGCATACACGGGTTGAGGGACATCCAAAGTGTATTCTCTTTGCGCCCCGAATAAATCGGTATTGAAACAGAGTCAGCCCATATAATTAATCCGACGATTGATAATTACGATACAAAAGACCGGCTTTCCAAAGAAAATACGGATATCCCATTTTAAAACGATTTTGCCTACAAAGGGCTAATCGAAAAATGTTTCATATAAAGCGCCCCGAGAAAATCTGTTGATTGAAAAACCCAGCCCAATTTTTTTCCTAATGCAGTTGGAGGAATTAGGCAGCCTTGTATAAGGACACACTGCAGACCTCACACCGGGAAACACTGTTCTATCAATCAACATGCAGATAAGATAATTGACCTCACAAATAAGTCCCCAGCGGCACTCCTGGCCACTGCCAGCCACATGGTCGTAAAATTAATGGTTCCCGTGTGGATGGCCTGCTCGAGCTGAGGCGAATGTATCAGCCCATAGATCAGCCACCAGCCAATCCATATACAAGTAGTCTGGTATAGCCATATGGTATGGTGCGATTATGTGCTGAAATATGGGTGGACAGTTTTTTTGGAACACAATACAGACGGAGTATTAGTTTTTCCTTCCTAGTGTAGATACCGCACTCATCCACAAACTGTCCCTGATTATGTTGATTAAAGGTACATGATGCCCCCAGTTTCGTTTTTGTGCAGAAAGTCCCATAGCAAGGGCTGTCAGCGCCAGCCGACATGGCTCTCATGTGTCGCGGTCTAAAGATACCTTAACAGGGATGGATTTTGACAAACTATAACTTGTTGGATAGCGGATGAATAGGCCAACAAGTTGACAAATCGGCAAGGCTGCACTCTTGAAACTTTTTGAAGTGAGCTCCAGACGTATGTACATGATGCCCCCAGTTTCGTTTTTGTGCAATAAGTCCCATAGCAAGGGCTGTCAGCGCCAGCCGATACGGCTCTCATGTGTCGCGGTCTAAAGGTACCTTAACAGTGTAGATACCGCACTCATCCACAAACTGTCCCTGATTATGTTGATTATAGGGACATGATGCCCCCAGTTTCGTTTTTGTGCAGTAAGTACCATAGCAAGGGCTGTCAGCGCCAGCCGACATGGCTCTCATGTGTCGCGGTCTAAAGGTACCTTAACATAGATGGATTTTGGCAAACTATAGCTTGTTGGATAGCGGATGAATAGGCCAACAAGCTGACAAATTGGCAAGGCTGCAGACTTGAAACTTTTTGAAGTGAGCTCCAGACGTAGGTACATGATGCCCCCAGTTTCGTTTTGCAGTAAGTCCCATAGCAAGGGCTGTCAGCGCATGCCGACATGGCTCTCATGTGTCGCGGTCTGAAGGTATCTTAACATAGATGGATTTTGGCAAACTATAGCTTGTTGGATAGCGGTTGAATAGGCCAACAAGCTGACAAATCGGCAATGCTTCAGACTTGAAACTTTTGGAGTGAGCCCCAGACGTAGGCACATGATGCCCCCAGTTTCGTTTTGCAGTAAGTCCCATAGCAAGGGCTGTCAGCGCCAGCGGACATGGCTCTCATGTGTCGCGGTCTAAAGGTACCTTAACATGGATGGATTTTGGCAAACTATAGCTTGTTGGATAGCAGATGAATAGGCCAACAAGCTGACAAATCGGCAATGCTTCAGACTTGAAACTTTTGGAGTGAGCCCCAGACGTAGGTACATGATGCCCCAGTTTCGTTTTTGTGTAGTAAGTCCCATAGCAAGGGCTGTCAGCGCCAGCCGACATGGCTCTCATGTGTCGCGGTCTAAAGGTACCTTAACATGGATGGATTTTGACAAACTATAGCTTGTTAAATAGCGGATGAATAGACCAACAAGCTGACAAATCGGCAAGGCTTCAGACTTGAAACTTGTGGAGTGAGCCCCAGACGTATATGTTTTAATAAATCATGCTGAACAAGGCAAGGGCAAATTCACCAAAACGTTCCCTACTGTTCAGACATATTTCAGCACGATAATTTTATCTGCACGCTCATTAAAGTGTCAGGTTTATTTGGAGTGAGGAATGGCATTCATATATTACAAGATAAGCGCCGGGGGAGGGTGATTGTATCTACTCATCAAAGTGTCGTGTTTATTTGGTATGGTGTGATGAATGCCATTTCACATACAAGATAATGAAAAGCGTATATATGTATGTTTCTGTAATGTAAGTGATTTTATTTTCCATATTGAGCAACATGCAATTTTTAAAGTTGGCATGTTATTGTAATTTCATTGATCTTATGGGTATTGAAATACGAAATCTAATATACACCGCTATTGGGATTTACCCACATGAGTGAATTTGTCCATGTCCATGATTTGACCACACTGTAATGAAGTCAAACCCTATTTCTATCGACTATATGCAACCTCTTCAACTATTAAAAGTGATGCATTTTGTTGTTCTGATAAACAAGATGGGAAATTGGACTGGGATATATATAGGCCTATATTTCGACTGACTTCTGATGCAGCTTATAAAAAAACAAATGGTCGAGGCCGATTGTTGAATGACGGAACTTCCACGTTCATTACATTTGGTATCTTTCATGTGCTATACAGGTACTTCTTGGATTAATAAATTCAAGGTCATCCAACCCTTACATATTTTAAAAACAATGGATAACAAAAACGGTAAAAGTAAAAGGGTGACAGAAGAGGAATTTTTGTCATTAAAGGGAATATACAACATTTGCAAACATCGAAAAATAAAACTACCAAGTTTTTACGAAATACCTTACTAGGATGTTGGTAAATGACAGTCTAAAGCATCCTGTAAATTTATGGCACCATGTGTGAAGTCATTTTCAAGAAAAGTGGTATTTTGTATAAATTGCCAACGGTGGTCGGCCGACCACCGTTGGAAAAACCTTACTATTTTCAACTACTGCTCGAAATTAACCATTTTTTCAGTCCAAATTTTATTTGGTATTGGTTACATGATCATGAACGGGTGCAGGCCAGTTAGACCATGGTTAGACTGGTTCCATTACCTTACAATTTTCCGGCATCTATAAATGGATCCATTTCATCTTTAGTGGAGTCAAGGAACCAGACTGCTTGAACATTTTAGTATTTCTTGGTTTTTCCAGTATTTTCGAACACAAAAACTTCAAACATGTCAGTGTAACAATATTTCATCTGTTATACTAACCCCTCAAATAGTTCATTTCTGAAAATTACAGCAAAAGCCAATGATGTACATTCCTTTAACGATGGAACAAATTCATTCCAATAAATCCTAAGCCGGAAATCCGTATTTCTGATAAAAATGTTTGTTTTGCCTGTATTTTAGCCTCGGTATGAAATTAATTGGGCTGAGACTGTTTCAATACCAATTTATTCGGGGCGCTTATAAAATAAACTTTGAAAGTCATTTCACCCTCTTATCCATTCAGATCTGAATACTTTTGTAATTAACGATGAAACAAAATCGTTTGAAAATACGGCTTTCCGATTCAATCAATGTCAATGGCTGGCAAAAAGCCTGATCTCCGTCTAATTAATAAATTAATTGGGCTGTGCTTTTAACAGATTTTCTCGGTGCGCTTATAAAATCTTTGTTGATCATCTCTTTGAAAGATTGTTTAAAAAAATGAAATTTCTGTCATTAACGATGGAACAAATTCATTCCAAAGCCGGAAATCCGTATTTCTGATGAAAAATGTTTGTGTTGCCTCAATTTTAGCCTCAGTATGAAATTAATTGGGCTGACACTGTTTCATTTCGGATTTATTCGGGACACGATTACAATACACTTTGGATGTCCCTTTACCCGTGTATGTAATTGGAACGGGACATTTCGGACATTTAGGATGGTACAAAATCATTTCAAAATGGGATATCCGTATTTTCATTGGAAAACCGTTGTTTTGTATCGTAATTATCAATCGTCGGATCAATTTAATTGGGCTGACACTGTTTCAATGCTGATTTATTCGGGGCGCGAATAGAATACACTTTGAATGTCCCTTAACCCTTGTATGCAATTGGAACGGGACATTTCGGACATTTAGGATAGTACAAAATCATTTCTAAATGGGATATCCGTATTTTCTTTGGAAAACGGCTGTTTTGTTTCGTAATTATCAATCGTCGGATTAATTTAATTAGGCTGACACTGTTTCAATGCTGATTTATTCGGGGCGCGAATAGAATACACTTTGAATGTCCGTTAACCCGTGTATGCAATTGGAACGGGACATTTTCGGAAATTTAGGATGGTACAGAACCATTTCAAAATGGGATATCCGTATTTTCTTTGGAAAACGGCTGTTTTGTTTTGTAATTATCAATCGTTGAACTAATTTAATTGGGCTGACGCTGTTTCAATACCGATTTATTCGGGGCGCAAATAGAATACACTTTGGATGTCTTTTAACCCCTGTATGCAATTTGAACGGGACATTTCGGACATTTAGAATGGTACAAAATCATTTCAAAATGGGATATCCGTATGTTATTTGGAAAACCGGTCTTTTGTATCGTAATTATCAATTGTCGGATTAATTTAATTGGGCTGACTCTGTTTCAATACCGATTTATTCGGGGCGCGAATAGAAAACACTTTGAGAGTCCCTTAACCCGTGTATGCAAGTGGAACGGGACATTTCGGACATTTAGAATGGTACAAAATCATTTCCAATTGGGATATCCGTATTTCGTTGGAAACCGGCTGTTTTGTATCGTAATTATCAATCGTTGGATTCATTTCATTGGGCTGACTCTGTTTCAATATACCGATTTATTCGGGGCGCGAATAGAATACACTTTGAAAGTCCCTTAACCCGTGTATGCAACTGGAACGGGACATTTCGGACATTTAGGATGGTACAAAATCATATTAAATTGGGATATCCGAATTTTCGTTGTAAAACGGCTGTTTTGTATTGTAATTATCAATCGTTGGATTAATTTCATTGGGCTGACTCTGTTTCAATACCGATTTATTCGGGCCGCGAATAGAATACACTTTGGATGTCCCTCAACCCGTGTATGCAATTAGAACGGGACATTTCGGACATTTAGGATGGTACAAAATCATTTCAAAATGGGATATCCGTATTTTCGTTGGAAAACCGGTCTTTTGTATTGTAATTATCAATCGTTGGATTAATTTCATTGGGCTGACTCTGTTTCAATACCGATTTATTCGGGGCGCGAAAAGAAAACACTTTGAAAGTCCCTTAACCCGTGTATGCAAGTGGAACGGGACATTTCGGACATTTAGGATGGTACAAAATCATTTCAAAATGGGATATCCGTATTTTCGTTGGAAAACGGCAGTTTTGTACGTAAATTATCAATCGTTGGATTAATTTAATTGGGCTGACTCTGTTTCAATACCGATTTATTCGGGGCGCGAATAGAATACACTTTGGATGTCCCTCAACCCGTGTATGCAATTGGAACAGGACATTTTGGACATGTAGGATGGTACAAAATCATTTCAAAATGGGATATCCGTATTTTCTTTGCAAAAACCGGTCTTTTGTATCGTAATTAACAATCGTTGGATTAATTTCATTGGGCTGACTCTGTTTCAATACCGATTTATTCGGGGCGCGAATAGAATACACTTTGAGAGTCCCTTAACCCGTGTATGCAATTGGAACGGGACATTTCGGACATTTAGGATGGTACAAAATCATTTCAAAATGGGATATCCGTATTTTCGTTGGAAAACGGCTGTTTTGTACGTTAATTATCAATCGTTGGATTAATTTCATTGGGCTGACTCTGTTTCAATACCGATTTATTCGGGGCGCGAATAGAATACACTTTGAGAGTCCCTTAACCCGTGTATGCAAGTGGAACGGGACATTTTGGACATGTAGGATGGTACAAAATCATTTCAAATTGGGATATCCGTATTTCGTTGGAAACCGGCTGTTTTGTATTGTAATTATCAATCGTTGGATTAAATTCATTGGGCTGACTCTGTTTCAATACCGATTTATTCGGGGCGCGAATAGAATACACTTTGAGAGTCCCTTAACCCGTGTATGCAAGTGGAACGGGACATTTCGGACATGTAGGATGGTACAAAATCATTTCAAAATGGGATATCCGTATTTTCTTTGCAAAAACCGGTCTTTTGTATTGTAATTATCAATCGTTGGATTAATTTCATTGGGCTGACTCTGTTTCAATACCGATTTATTCGGGGCGCGAATAGAATACACTTTGGATGTCCCTCAACCCGTGTATGCAATTGGAACGGGACATTTCGGACATTTAGGATGGTACAAAATCATTTCAAAATGGGATATCCGTATTTTCGTTGGAAAACGGGTCTTTTGTATTGTAATTATCAATCGTTGGATTAATTTCATTGGGCTGACTCTGTTTCAATACCGATTTATTCGGGGCGCGAATAGAATACACTTTGAGAGTCCCTTAACCCGTGTATGCAATTGGAACGGGACATTTCGGACATGTAGGATGGTACAAAATCATTTCAAAATGGGATATCCGTATTTTCTTTGCAAAAACCGGTCCTTGTATTGTAATTATCAATCGTTGGATTAATTTCATTGGGCTGACTCTGTTTCAATACCGATTTATTCGGGGCGCGAATAGAATACACTTTGGATGTCCCTCAACCCGTGTATGCAATTGGAACGGGACATTTCGGACATTTAGGATGGTACAAAATCATTTCAAATTGGGATATCCGTATTTCGTTGGAAACCGGCTGTTTTGTATTGTAATTATCAATCGTTGGATTAATTTCATTGGGCTGACTCTGTTTCAATACCGATTTATTCGGGGCGCGAATAGAATACACTTTGAGAGTCCCTTAACCCGTGTATGCAATTGGAACGGGACATTTCGGACATGTAGGATGGTACAAAATCATTTCAAAATGGGATATCCGTATTTTCTTTGCAAAAACCGGTCTTTTGTATTGTAATTATCAATCGTTGGATTAATTTCATTGGGCTGACTCTGTTTCAATACCGATTTATTCGGGGCGCGAATAGAATACACTTTGGATGTCCCTCAACCCGTGTTTGCAATTGGAACGGGACATTTCGGACATTTAGGATGGTACAAAATCATTTCAAAGTGGGATATCCGTATTTTCTTTGCAAAAACCGGTCTTTTGTATTGTAATTATCAATCGTTGGATTAATTTCATTGGGCTGACTCTGTTTCAATACCGATTTATTCGGGGCGCGAATAGAATACACTTTGGATGTCCCTCAACCCGTGTATGCAATTGGAACGGGACATTTCGGACATGTAGGATGGTACAAAATCATTTCAAAATGGGATATCCGTATTTTCTTTGCAAAAACCGGTCTTTTGTATTGTAATTATCAATCGTTGGATTAATTTCATTGGGCTGACTCTGTTTCAATACCGATTTATTCGGGGCGCGAATAGAATACACTTTGGATGTCCCTCAACCCGTGTTTGCAATTGGAACGGGACATTTCGGACATGTAGGATGGTACAAAATCATTTCAAAATGGGATATCCGTATTTTCGTTGGAAAACGGCTGTTTTGTACGTTAATTATCAATCGTTGGATTAATTTCATTGGGCTGACTCTGTTTCAATACCGATTTATTCGGGGCGCGAATAGAATACACTTTGGATGTCCCTCAACCCGTGTATGCAATTGGAACGGGACATTTCGGACATTTAGGATGGTACAAAATCATTTCAAAATGGGATATCCGTATTTTCGTTGGAAAACCGGTCTTTTGTATTGTAATTATCAATCGTTGGATTAATTTAATTGGGCTGACTCTGTTTCAATACCGATTTATTCGGGGCGCGAATAGAATACACTTTGAGAGTCCTTTAACCCGTGTATGCAATTGGAACGGGACATTTCGGACATTTAGGATGGTACAAAATCATTTCAAAATGGGATATCCGTATTTTCGTTGGAAAACGGCTGTTTTGTACGTAAATTATCAATCGTTGGATTAATTTCATTGGGCTGACTCTGTTTCAATACCGATTTATTCGGGGCGCGAATAGAATACACTTTGAGAGTCCCTTAACCCGTGTATGCAAGTGGAACGGGACATTTCGGACATTTAGAATGGTACAAAATCATTTCAAATTGGGATATCCGTATTTCGTTGGAAACCGGCTGTTTTGTATTGTAATTATCAATCGTTGGATTAAATTCATTGGGCTGACTCTGTTTCAATACCGATTTATTCGGGGCGCGAATAGAATACACTTTGAGAGTCCCTTAACCCGTGTATGCAATTGGAACGGGACATTTCGGACATGTAGGATGGTACAAAATCATTTCAAAATGGGATATCCGTATTTTCTTTGCAAAAACCGGTCTTTTGTATTGTAATTATCAATCGTTGGATTAATTTCATTGGGCTGACTCTGTTTCAATACCGATTTATTCGGGGCGCGAATAGAATACACTTTGGATGTCCCTCAACCCGTGTTTGCAATTGGAACGGGACATTTCGGACATTTAGGATGGTACAAAATCATTTCAAAGTGGGATATCCGTATTTTCTTTGCAAAAACCGGTCTTTTGTATTGTAATTATCAATCGTTGGATTAATTTCATTGGGCTGACTCTGTTTCAATACCGATTTATTCGGGGCGCGAATAGAATACACTTTGGATGTCCCTCAACCCGTGTATGCAATTGGAACGGGACATTTCGGACATTTAGGATGGTACAAAATCATTTCAAAATGGGATATCCGTATTTTCTTTGCAAAAACCAGTCTTTTGTATTGTAATTATCAATCGTTGGATTAATTTCATTGGGCTGACTCTGTTTCAATACCGATTTATTCGGGGCGCGAATAGAATACACTTTGAGAGTCCCTCAACCCGTGTATGCAATTGGAACGGGACATTTCGGACATTTAGGATGGTACAAAATCATTTCAAAATGGGATATCCGTATTTTCGTTGGAAAACGGCTGTTTTGTACGTAAATTATCAATCGTTGGATTAATTTCATTGGGCTGACTCTGTTTCAATACCGATTTATTCGGGGCGCGAATAGAATACACTTTGGATGTCCCTCAACCCGTGTCTTCAATTGGAACGGACAATATCGGACATTTAGGATGGTACAAAATCATTTCAAAATGGGATATCCGTATTTTCTTTGCAAAAACCGGTCTTTTGTATTGTAATTATCAATCGTTGGATTAATTTCATTGGGCTGACTCTGTTTCAATACCGATTTATTCGGGCGCGAATAGAATACACTTTGAGAGTCCTCAACCCGTGTTTGCAATTGGAACGGGACTTTTCAGACATTTAGGATGGTACAAAATCATTTCAAAATGCGATATCCGTATTTTCGTTGGAAAACGGCTGTTTTGTACGTTAATTATCAATCGTTGGATTAATTTAATTGGGCTGACTCTGTTTCAATACCGATTTATTCAGTGCGCGAATAGAATACACTTTGGATGTCCCTCAACCAGTGTATGCAATTGGAACGGGACATTTCGGACTTTTAGGATGGTACAAAATCATTTCAAAATGGGATATCCGTATTTTCGTTGGAAACCGGCTGTTTTGTATTGTAATTATCAATCGTTGGATTAAATTCATTGGGCTGACTCTGTTTCAATACCGATTTATTCGGGGCGAGAATAGAATACACTTTGGAGTCCCTCAACCTGTGTATATATGCAATTGGAACGGGATATTTCGGACATTTAGGATGGTACAAAATCATTACAAAATGGGATATCCGTATTTTCTTTGCAAAAGCGGTATTTTGTATCGTAATTAACAACCGTCGGATTAATTTAATTTGGCTGACTCTGTTTCAATACCGATTTATTAGGGGCGCGAATAGAATACACTTTGGATGTCCCTCAACCCGTGTTTGCAATTGGAACGGGACATTTCGGACATGTAGGATGGTAAAAAATTATTTCAGAATGGGATATCAGTATTTTCGTTGCAACACCGGATTTTTGTAATGTAATTATCAATCGGTGGATTAATTTAATTTGGCTGACTCTGTTTCAATACCGATTTATTCGGGGCGCGAATAGAATACACTTTGGATGTCCCTCAACCCGTGTATGCAATTGGAACGGGACATTTCGGACATGTAGGATGGTACAAAATCATTTCAAAATGGGATATCCGTATTTTCTTTGCAAAAACCGGTCTTTTGTATTGTAATTATCAATCGTTGGATTAATTTCATTGGGCTGACTCTGTTTCAATACCGATTTATTCGGGGCGCGAATAGAATACACTTTTGATGTCCCTCAACCCGTGTTTGCAATTGGAACGGGACATTTCGACATTTAGGATGTTACAAAATCATTTCAAAATGGGATATCCGTATTTTCGTTGGAAAACCGGTCTTTTGTATTGTAATTATCAATCGTTGGATTAATTTCATTGGGCTGACTCTGTTTCAATACCGATTTATTCGGGGCGCGAATAGAATACACTTTGAGAGTCCCTTAACCCGTGTATGCAATTGGAACGGGACATTTCGGACATGTAGGATGGTACAAAATCATTTCAAAATGGGATATCCGGATTTTTTTTGCAAAAACGGGTGTTTTGTATTGTAATTATCAATCGTTGGATTAATTTCATTGGGCTGACTCTGTTTCAATACCGATTTATTCGGGGCGCGAATAGAATACACTTTGGATGTCCCTCAACCCGTGTTTGAAATTGGAACGGGACATTTCGGACATTTAGGATGGTACAAAATCATTTCAAAATGGGATATCCGTATTTTCGTTGGAAAACGGTTGTTTTGTACGTAAATTATCAATCGTTGGATTAATTTCATTGGGCTGACTCTGTTTCAATACCGATTTATTCGGGGCGCGAATAGAATACACTTTGAGAGTCCCTTAACCCTTGTATGCAATTGGAACGGGACATTTCGGACATGTAGGATGGTACAAAATCATTTCAAAATGGGATATCCGTATTTTCGTTGGAAAACAGTGCTTTTTGTATTGTAATTATCAATCGTTGGATTAATTTCATTGGGCTGACTCTGTATCCATACCGCTTTATTCGGGGCGCGAATAGAATACACTTTGAGAGTCCCTTAACCCGTGTATGCAAGTGGAACGGGACATTTTGGACATGTAGGATGGTACAAAATCATTTCAAATTGGGATATCCGTATTTCGTTGGAAACCGGCTGTTTTGTACGTAAATTATCAATCGTTGGATTAATTTAATTGGGCTGACTCTGTTTCAATACCGATTTATTCGGGGCGCGAATAGAATACACTTTGAGAGTCCCTTAACCCGTGTATGCAAGTGGAACGGGACATTTCGGACATTTAGGATGGTACAAAATCATTTCAAAATGAGACATCCGTACTTTCTTTGGAAACCGGCTGTTTTGTATTGTAATTATCAATCGTTGGATTAAATTCATTGGGCTGACTCTGTTTCAATACCGATTTATTCGGGGCGCGAATAGAATACACTTTGAGAGTCCCTTAACCCGTGTATGCAATTGGAACGGGACATTTCGGACATGTAGGATGGTACAAAATCATTTCAAAATGGGATATCCGTATTTTCTTTGCAAAAACCGGTCTTTTGTATTGTAATTATCAATCGTTGGATTAATTTCATTGGGCTGACTCTGTTTCAATACCGATTTATTCAGGGCGCGAATAGAATACACTTTGGATGTCCCTCAACCCGTGTTTGCAATTGGAACGGGACATTTCGGACATTTAGGATGGTACAAAATCATTTCAAAATGGGATATCCGTATTTTCGTTGGAAAACCGGTCTTTTGTATTGTAATTATCAATCGTTGGATTAATTTCATTGGGCTGACTCTGTTTCAATACCGATTTATTCGGGGCGCGAATAGAATACACTTTGAGAGTCCCTTAACCCGTGTATGCAATTGGAAACAGGACATTTCGATGACATGCTAGAGGATGGTACAAAATCATTTCAAAATGGGATATCCGTATTTTCTTTTTTGCAAAACAAGGTACTTTGTATTGTAATTATCAATCGTTGGATTAATTCATTGGGCATTGAGCTCTGCTTCAATACCGATTTATTCGGGGCGCGAATAGAATACACTTTGGATGTCCCTCAACCCGTGTTTGAAATTGGAACGGGACATTTCGGACATGTAGGATGGTACAAAATCATTTCAAAATGGGATATCCGTATTTTCGTTGGAAAACGGTTGTTTTGTACGTAAATTATCAATCGTTGGATTAATTTAATTGGGCTGACTCTGTTTCAATACCGATTTATTCGGGGAGCGAATAGAATACACTTTGAGAGTCCCTTAACCCTTGTATGCGAATTGGAATGGGACAGCTTCTGGACATGTAGTATGGTACAAAATCATTTCAAAATGGGATATCCGGGTATTTTCTCTTTGCAAAAACCGGTCTTTTGTATTGTAATTATCAATCGTTGGATTAATTTTCTATTGGGCT
>JASAOE010000148.1:0-25000 GCA_029964075.1 Patiria pectinifera
TAAACCATGATATTTGCATAAATATGTGTTATACTTATATTGGAAATACTATAGTGGCTTAAATGAATGCAATATATATTCAAATTAATATTTTTATCAGACTGACTAAAGATTACCAACGGTACACTTTGAGTCCGCATAACTCTAGGACTAAACAAGATTAGTTTCTGTATAATAGTGAATAGAAAGGATCGATTATTGCTCTTAGAGGCTGATTTGAAAATACCAGTATATCATGTACATTGAATAGCTATAGGCCTAACAAAATAAACGTGTATCTTCATACTCTAGAGAGGAACATCTTAAATAACATAATGCTTTCACCATGCGTTCATTGATACTCCGTGACCATGCAGCAAAAACCAAAAGTGACTTTAAGTAATTCGATGCAATGATTTCAGACCTAAGTGATCGAAAAATTCCATGAATTCCTTTTATAAGGTTTTTTTCAAAACCGTTTTCCTCAAGATTGCAGGTAAAAGTAGAATGCATGGTGACCCATATGCAAGCCATAGACCTAGACCTTATGCGTAGCCGCCATCTTAGAAGGCATCCATTGTCATTTTAATTCAGCAACAATGAGTGCACAAAAGGAACACTCAAGCATATCCCAGCATTACGAAGGCATTGCCCTCGATAAGATAGCTGCTTTCCAGAACACAGTTTTGGGAGGGGGCCCAAAACAAAATTGTTTCCTAAAAAAAAAGTGGCCTCGTGAAATGTTTGGATTCTAGATGCTCTGTGGTGCGATCTGAGACAATTTCTGACCACATTTATCTTGTTTTTAATAATATTTTTGCGACGTCATGATAACCAGTACCACCAAACCGTCGTTGATAGCCAGTACCGCCAAACCGTCTAAGTAGATATGATACCAATTTCACATATGTTGAGATTCTTTCTAAGGCATGTTTAAATTCTACACTGCAGTTTGAACAGTTTCATACGGCGTTTTGCAACAGGTATCCTGCTGTAGTGAGTTTATGTTGCACTCCTGGATAGAGAGACCACACTGTTGATCGTAGTCTGCGCCATAGGCTTAATCTTGTTCTATTTAAGGTCATGACTCCTTTAACACACAGTCGACCCACAAAATACAATACGCTTTTGAATTTCTGCCAGAGCCTTGCGTGCGAGCTTTGTGTCAAGTGGTATCGGTTCGATGGAGATGATCAAATCGCTAGCCGAAAACGGAACGAGGAAACAGACGAGACCAAATACATATAGACATTCGTGCAAATATGCGGGGGGCACCCAAACATATTCCATGGTGTGTCTGTCTGGCATAATTGTCTGTGCAGCATTTCAGTTGCCTTATGTACTATAGTTTGTCAGATTTTGGTATTAAAATGAAGAGTTTATTTCCCAAAAACGCGACACACGCCATTTTGTTCCCTCTTAGAATCCTGCTTTCTCCTATCTGCTCAAGAGCAATTTCGACGGCTGTTACATTCTCAAACACAACTTACGAATACAGTAAAGCCAAAAATGAAGTTTGGAAACAGCTGTTATATTGTTTTTATATTTGAAAGTTTCATAACCGTGCAAAATTTTAAACTTTTTTTTTCAAATGGACGTCTCATTTTCGAAATTAACTCTTCCATTATCCTCTTTATAATTCATTAGTTGTTCGCTTGGTTGATTGCTGGGTTTCAGGAAGACCACGTGGGTATATACCCACTTGCCATTGCTTGAAATTTTGAAGTTGCGGCAGTAAATGCTTAGCGCCACTTCTTTTGTGTGGTTCATTTAATTATGCGTGCATGGAAGAGCCTCAATGTATGAGTCCCGTTTATTTATTTATTTATTTATTACATTTCTTTACCCAGGGTATGCCCAAACAGTTTAAAACTGGTTTCCATTGGGGCCCTGCATACAATAAATAATGACTACAAACATGTATAATTATACAATACATTACAAATACAATAAAATTCAATACAGTGAGATAAAACATTATTTGAATAATGCATAGGTGTTAAGCAAATATTATAAATACAATATATTTTAAAACTATTATAACTACATGTACAGTGTGAATGCTTTACTATAAAGTTGATTCAGTAAAAACGAAAAATTTGAGGCATAACATTGTTTTTTTTTTTGCAAAAGGATTCCTCAATGCCATATCAGTGGACTGTCTCGTTTCACGAATCTGAATAAGTGGTGAAAACATATTTGTCATATACAAAGGAGTAATTTTGCTTATACAGTTGTAAACAAATTCATAAATGCATGGGACTACGAGGAAAATACAAATTCGGCAAGACCGCAAACCGAAATTGCCATATTCGGAATGTCTGAATCCAAAACAAGAATTAAAACTCGAAGGTGAAATAATACAAGGAATCTGAGTACGGAATTGTAGAATTGTACGAAATTAAAATATTAATGTTAAAACCTCAAATAAATAGTGTAATTTAGCATTTACCTTTATACAGGGTGAGTCAAAACAAGCGAAACCCAAACTCTAAGAAATTGTATGTCATATTTAAAGAAGTATGTAGAACCAAACATAATAATGACTGGAAAGCAATTTACATAATCTACTTTTAGATGAAAAAAACCCTGAAATTACTCATTCCGTTCAAAGAGTATCACCATGTAAACGCAATGACTCTAAAGCCTCTTTCGTCCAAAATGCGATTTCAAGAATCGTCGTCATAATAATTTATCTACAAACATCACCAGCGATAAAACCTCAGTTTTAAAGTTAAAAATATTCAACAAAGTCCTTTTGAAGGTCCGTCTTTTCAAAATAGGGGATTTTATAAATCATATTGTTTGTCTAACTAGGGTTGTTAATAAACATATTGTGTACTACAGTTGTTGACAGTTGTTGAAACAAGTATTCCGTGTCATTTCCTTTGTTGTTCCAATTGAACAGTCAGAATACTTACTAAACTGCTTTTTTTTTGGGACGAAATAGGTTTTAGGGTCATTGCGTTTAAATGGTGATATTCTTTAAACGAATTGAGCAATTTCAGCATTTTTTTCATCTAAAAGTAGCTCTTGAAATTGGCTTTCCATTCATTATTATGTTTGGGGCTACATATTTTTTTTTAAATATGAAATATATATATATATATATATATTTGGGGGGGGGTGGGGTTCTGCTTTTTTGACTCAATAATATGCAAATCTATCTAAACTTCGTTTATGGAGTCATTTTAAAATTAAAATCAAGTAAATTGCTGTGTATTTTTTTCTTATTTGATAAGCGCGTGTTTGCCATCAAGATTTATATGATTGTGCCTAACTTTAGGTGATTTTGATCTATAACCAAGAAATATTTCATTCAGTAATATTCAAATAAAAATGCTTTATTAGCACAGATGATATTATTGTTTGCTATCGATATATCAATAAGATGTGAAATAACAATATCCATGCATATATTCAGATTTGACATTAGAGAAAGTTACACGGGAAAATTGTGTGGAAAATAAAACTGCGTGTAATTATAAATAAGTTCTTTTGAACAGCCGCCGCAGCGCCTCCATTGAAAGTATATGGTACGAGCCATCGTGCGATGTCTAATTGGAAAGCTCATACTAATTAAATATAATGCTGGACAATTATCGATTCAAGTGAAGTTGCAAGGTGCCACACCCAAAAAGCATGTATACACCAACTGTAAAGGAGCCAGATAATGTACAGCCTGACACCCCCCCCCCCCAAAATGTGGGCTGGGATTTTCCCTTCCAATCCCCCAACCCATCACTTGAATAGAGTCTGTGTATAGTAACCTACGCCAACGTTGTCGAGGAAAAGGTCAAAGCCTTGTATTTGAGGAAATCCAAAACTAAACAAAATAACGGTATGTACCGGGATTCATGTTCGTCGTCTGACACATTTGTACCGTATTCAGAATAGCATTACGCACCGCACCAGCGTTTTTCCACCTCAGAAACTGAAAGCAAATTACCTACTGTTTTGCGCAACGAGGAAAAATTGGGGTCGTTCAGCTCTCAAAAACAACACTGAGCGGAACGGACTTGTTTTTATAATGTCAAGTAAACAATGTGTAGGGTGAAGTGACGTCGACTGGTTTCGACGAGTGATAGGAAAACCCCTGATTTGTTTGTTTATTGGTGGATGTTGGAAATTAAAGGGGAACAGGGGATGGCGGACACGATCTGACACTTGTTTGCACAACTGTCATCTTTGAGTAACTTGGGTGCCGTTTTTCTCTTTATTCCTATTTTTCCACTTTGCCTTATAACAGAAAAGCCGTCGTATAATGGTAAGTCATCAGGAATGGCATTTTTCTTTGATTTGTGAACAATATGTTACAAACGCCCCTCCCCGGCTGGCTCCTCCCCCAGGCCAGAATTTGTACCTAATGTGGTTTGTTATGTGAGGGCGCTCTTTATCTAGCATGCCGCATCGACCGATTTGTGTACTGTACGTGAACGTACGTGCAGCAGATGTCTCCTTAAAAAAAAAGACAATTTTATTAGTATCGTTGAGGAAAGTGAGTAACTATGGCGTCTCGTGGAGGGCCAAGAGCTGCAGGATCCGATGGCAGTGATTTTTCACACAGAGAACAAGTTGCCAGTCGGTATCAGGCAAGGTAAGGGAGGCATGCTGAAGTGCGTCTATTTCCGACAGATTTTTAATTGTTAAAAAATAAAGAAATATGTGCCACCGCGAATATATCGGAGATATTTATTTGTTGTGGGAATGATTTGGCCAACATTTGTAACATTTCCGGTGTCTATATTTCCTGTGGTTTGCCACAGAAATATTGACGGTTGGCCAACTAGTAATTGAACATGTCTTCTTGTTTGTTGTATAAACTCAGTAACTTTATACATGTATATGTATTCGTTTCTAATCTAAAAGCTCTATATGATTTTGTGTTATTTACTTATTTTACATATTTAATTGGGAACATTGTTCCACGCCTGGTTTTTTTTATTCAAATATTTAGGAAGGGATTTGAAAGGTTTTCAATTGTGGACATCTGAATATTTTTGAAAATTTAACTGTATTTTGAATTTCCTTTTCAATGTTACAATAAAAGAAACCGCAATTGGACTTTTTTATTTCACAGCACGGCCTTGAAAGCCAAACTGAAGGTGTGCGCCTACGTCAACCTGTTTGTCTGCCTGCCCGTGGCTCTCTTCATTATCAACTCGCATCTTGGCCTAGTGAGCCTGCCCGATGGGACAGGTCCCCATCTCAGCCACTACCTGCTCCTTGCGACTTGCCTCTCCTCCGTCTTGTACCTTGCCTCCCTGCCTCGCAATAAGAAACTCATGGTCCAGCTGGCGAATGTGGTTATCGTGGGTTGCGGACTGGGTGGTGCAGCGTGGGGACTCTATTCCTATTTCTGGATTCTCAAACCGATCCTTCTCAAGGCGGAGTTCAGGATTATATTGCAGTCGCCGATGGTTCTACCTGTGGCCTGGTGCATCGTGTTTATGATTAAGATCCTTCTCTACAGTCAGACACTGTACTACGCAAGGCAGTTGATGGGTACATGGGACACTAAAAAGACCAAGTGATTACAAAATCAAATAATTGAGCTGGTTGTGAACAAAACCACGGGAATAAGTTTAAAAAGCATTGGGTTTCTTTAACATTCATCTTTTATGTATGCGTGTTCCTTTTATATAGATTAAACTGGTTTTTACATTGCGAAATAAATTTTGGATGTGCAAATATAAATACATTTGTTTGAAAAATGATTTTGGGTTTATTCAAATAATACCACACAGTAGTGAAATACTTGTACGATACTTCATCTTTTTTATCAATTCCGACAGTCGCACAAATTTTTTCAATTTCACTGTTTTGTCAGAAGTGAGAGAATTTAAGGATACGATTAAGAAAGTGGGTCACCTACTTGATATTTACAAGTAGTTGTGATTTATAAAGGCACTTCAATGTACATGTATTGTAAATGTTCCTGTGCTTTAAAAACATGAAGACGAATTGGATAATTCTTTGCTATAATTGACAAAATGTACCTGTTTGTTATTTATTGAAACTTTAAATTAAAAAAAAACCATGTCTTCAAATAATTCAATAAATTAAGTTGAATGTCACGTGTTACTCCTTTGGTTTATTTATGTTAATTTTCCACAGATGTTTATGTCTGATTGGTCTTTTTTGGGTGAAGATTTCTCCCAAAAGTCAATGGTCAACCCCAAAAAATGAAATGAAAATGGAAGATGACATAGGATCACCACTTTTCTGTGCAGCCTAAATACACCTGTGAGAGTTTTGAGAACATATATATTTTTAAAAGAATTTAGAGAAGCACGGGCATTTAGCACTGATGTTTATGGGATTTTGAATACAGGAACTCGTGCGTCCTTGAAACTACCGACAACTAGTGACACGCAGTACATACAGCATGGAGGAAGACAATTTTCTCCCTCCATACAGTAAACACGTGTCTTTCAAGCTTTACCGTGAAATGGTTATAGCGCCCTCAATAGTTTGAGAGGTAAAACATCTGAAGGCGCGCCATTTTTGTGTTCCATTTCAAACATTGAAATACAGGGTGCTGCGTTGGCGTGCGTTTGCACCGAATTTTTGGCCGACTCTCAGAGATAATTTGAAAAGAAATGGCACAGCAGCCGTCGCAGGTATTCGCATCTTTTTCCCCGCAGACTGACGAGGTTAAACGAGCGACGGGCAGTGCGAGCAAGGGCCAGAAACTGCTCCGTGAAATTCAGGTTTCTTCGACGGGCGAGGCGGCGCGTGCACCGGACAGGGCCACGGTTCGAGTTGTGGTCACCAGCACCAAGGAGGCGATTGCTGATGCTAAGGCTAGCACGACCAGACGGCTGGATTACATCATACAAACACTTCATTCGCACAATGTTAAAGTTAGTGTAACCTTATTATTAATATTAGGCCCCCTAAAAAAAGTATTAGGCCCCTAAATTTTCACTATTTCACTCAGGGAAGGTCATTCATTGCAAAAATGATGATAAGACATGAATCTGGGACTGAGAAATATTTCCAACTTTGTTAGGAAATACTTCTTTTTTTTCCTTGACTCTCCATAGACTTTGTAGCCTACACAATCGCAGAAGTGGCGTCAGGTTGCAACATTTTTTCTGATTTGTGAAAATTTTGGCAAAATGCTAGTTTTGCATTCCCTTGCTTTAAATTAAAGCAAGGATAAAGTGGATAATTTAGCCGGCGCCACAGGTGCCAGCTTTCTTTTTAGTAAACAATATTAAGCCGGCTAGACAGCGCCCTCTTTGCGAGTATATACGAGTAGGCTTACATTTATCAAACGTATTAAATTACCATCACTCATCGTTCGTGCAGCACCTGTGGCCGATCGAGTAGGAGATCTCATGATTGACAGGAGGATTTTTTTTAATGGGAAATAAAGTCCGAAATTGTAAAATGGTCTGATTCCCATCTCGTGAATATAAAGTAAGTTTTAATATAACAACAATATTGGCGCGGAACCAGAATAAAATTTGTCACGATACAAATTTGTAATATCGTTTAAGGCGAAGTAGAAAAAACGTGTTTCTCGTCCCCGCCCGCTTCCTTTTTGGAAGCCGCCTGGATTTTTTTATTATTTTTAATTTTTGAAAAATGCAGTAAAAAAACCCCAAAAAACAGTCACTGTGCATGACTGCATGTTCAGTGCCTATTCGGTAAAAATATCGTTTACTAAAAGAATGCTGGATCTGGCTTTATATCCACTGTTTTTAAGTTTTGTTACCACGGTCACTGTCAATTGTCAAATTGTCACTGCATTAGTCAGTTTTTTGCGCAGTTCACACTACAGAAAAAAAATAGATGGCATGAGCCATGTGAGAAGCACAAAATAGACTGTTCAAAAGGCTTAGGACTGTATGCTTTTGTACAGTCAGAACCAACACGTTTTCTGTGACCTTTTACAAAAAGAATGTAGTATCCAGACGCCACTTCTTTTGTTGTGTACAAAGTCTTTGGACTGGAGAATCAAGTACATTTTAAAATAGTATTTTTTAACAAAATTGGAAATTTTTCTCAGTCCTAGGTTCAAATCTTTTCACCTGTTTTTGCAAAGACTGACCTTCATTGTGATTTGTATATGATGAAAAAACACATATCATGATGAAAAAAAAGTGGTATCAGGATGCAACAGTCTTCCCCTTTTCACACATTTTAGTCAACATTTTATGATTTAGTTTTCATCGTTTTCTCATGCAACTGCTTCACAGGAAGGTGACGTTACGATCAGTAAGTTCATCCAGCGAGTGGACAGTCTGTACTGCATGGAGGCTGAGGTGACCGTCGTCTTTGTCGACTTCACCAAGTGCCAGTCGGTCTGTAATTTCCTCACAGAGAAACTGGACGAATCGGTCCGACTGCATCCGCCGCATTTCTACCACAGCGTACACAGTTTGGAGGCTGTCAGGTGAGATGTCAACCAAATGTCTTTCATCGACCCTCCCTATAGTCTCATAAACTCGTCGGAACAATCTGAAAGTTTCAGTAGGAAAACTAGCCATTTTGAAAGAAATCATGTCTCCATTTAACAGTCAACACTCGTTCTGATAGGAGTAGGGATTTTCCCGAAGACTCGTGACTCGTCCAAAAAGCCGCTCACCCGATGAGGGGGTGAAAGACGGCAAAGGGTCCTCCATAACCGAGCTTCACCTCGCCAAATGACAAACATTAAATTGTTGTCATCGCATCCCATCAGAATAAGCCTCTGTGCCGATGACGTCACACTTTGTTTACATGTGTTCTTTCTTATGGGAGCCTGGTAGGGACGATGGTTTTGTAGCTCCATAGAAAAGCGCACAAGTAAACAAAGTGTGACATCAGTACAGAGGCTTAACCCTAACTCCCTAGGCATTTTTGGTAGGATGTAAACTCTACCCTGCAAAATCCTCCAACTGCCTCCATGTAAACATAGCGTACAGCTTCAATCCTCCAAAATTCTCCGTTATTTCTTGAATGTGGGCCATGGAGGGGTGACCACTGCCTCAATCCTGCAAAATCCTCCAGCAATCACTGTCAGAATGTTGAGGCAGAGCCAGTGACATCCTGGAGCAATGCGGAGGATTGGCCAAAATGTATGCACGGCTGAGCATAAACAACACAAGGTCGAGCCTAAGACCTTGACACAGTGCATCCTCCGAAATCAGCCATTCAGTTTTGCCATATAGACTCAATCCTGCAAAATCCTCCATTATGCAAAGAGGATTTGGGAGGATTTGGGAAGGTTAGGGTTAATACGATAATCTCAATATGTGCCACTTCAGAGGGCACACTACTTGTGATTTTGCCATTAGTGTCTTGCACACAAGAGGATTTGAAGGACCATCAAGCCACATAAATAATAGATTTTGGATGATCTGGTAGGATAAGGAATATTCATGCTTTTGTGATCATTATTCTTTCCCCCCACACAACCAATAGGAGACAAGCTTGTTTGAGCGCAGTGCAGAATGCCAGACAGAAGGCGCTAGAAGTGGCCCGGTTACTGCGTCAGGCTCTGGGACGACCACTGACCATCCGTGAAGAGGAGACCTCGGAGTGCGAGGGGTCGTCACGCGATTCCTCGAATGGACACGGAGGACCGATCACATTCCAGCAACGGATAGCCAATGCCACCTTCACAGTGACCACAAAAGTATTCACACAATTTGAACTTGTATCCAGAGAGAAGGGAAAACAGCTCAAATCATGACCAAGAGTTTTTTTAAAGGTTTGGAAAGTTGGCCATCATGCAACAGGAGCTGTGATGTCTTGCAAGTTGTGTCTTGATCATGTTTTCCAATAGATTTGGGTTTTTATTAAGAAGGTTCTCTGCACAAAGGAAATTGCCTTTTCATTTCAGTCACGTGTACTTCCTTTTAAGGGGCAGTTGGGTCAGGAATAAATGAGGCAAAAGACCATTCTAATTCTTTTGAAAATATTCACTTCAACTTTGGTTTTATTCAACTAGTCTACCATGTCGAGTCTGAACTACAAATCGACTCCTTGAATTGCACTGTGCTTTCTGGCTAAAATTTAATCCTCAGAATCCTCAAAAAATGCCGTACTACATGCACATAACATCATGTAGATTCACCCCATCATGGATGATATTAAATCACTATCTTTTCCATTTTGATTCCTACCGCTGCATAGATACCAAAGATGCTAGTCCTTATGTGGTCATCTACCGAAATCAAAAGGATAACGACCAAATTTGTAAACACAGACTTGATATTTTGGTGATACATGTACATGTACATTGTGTTTGTATTTCAAAATGTTAAAGACACCTAAGCATTGGCATGCTGTTAAGGGCGTCATTGTGCACAGAGCATGTACACGTATGTGTGACAGTTATAATGCCATTATGAATTTGTGATGAACATCACCACCATCCTCCATGAGGACTCCTGTTTGATTCAGAGATTATTTGTGTGTGATTGAAATTGAGAATAAATTTGTACTTTTGTAAAATCAAAACTACATTTATTGCTAAATTGTACATTCAATCAAAATAATCTTCGATATCTATGCCAGGATCCAGCAGGTCTTCCCCGTAGGCACTCAAGTCCATCTCGTTCAGAATCAAGTTCTCAAAGGTTTCTTCCAGGTCCGTTTCTCCGATCAGCACTACTCCCTGCATCCGCCCTTCCTTGAGAATCACCTTCACGTACTCCTTCCCTTTGGTCATTCTCAGGAGTAGCTCGTAGTCCGAGCCGAGCCCCTGTGCGTTGTACTTGCCCAGCAGCACCACCTTATACCCGAAGAATTTGGTCACGTGAGCGAACAACTCGAAGCAGAAGTCCTGCGGGATTTGTTCACCGCGGATGTCGGCGATCATGCACTTGGCGGCGTAGGCGCCCATCTGTCGTGCCTGGGACCACAGACGCATCTGCAACCAGTGTGGGGCCGGGTCCCAGGATGCACTGCATACGTCACCCGCCGCATAGACATTGGGGACGCTGGTCCTCATGTGATCATCAACTTTGAAGCCACAATCCTCGGCTACGTCAAAGCTGGCTGTTTTCAGAAACATGCCAGTGTTTGGTATCACACCCGTTGCGCTGATGACAAAGTCACAGCCGTAGAGTTTGCCATTGGTGAGAGAGACATACACAGGCCATGATGAGGTCTCGTTATCTTTGGTTGTAGGAAAGGTATCTGGAGTCCGGCCTAGTGCCGTTACTTGCTCTGGTGCGAGTATACTGTCAACCTGAATATAAATAAAAATGTCAACAAAAAATGTTATCTGGGAGACACCATACACATACACAGCAGATTACAACCCTTCAAGTAAACTTTGTTTACCGATGCCAAAAGCATTTGGTTCAAAAAAATTTGATTTAAATACAGTTGACTCATTATAAAGAGCACCTTTGTGTTTCTTTGTTTCGCTGTCCTTTTATAGGACAGTTAACATTCCTGTCATAAAGAGGTAATTTGGCTAGTCCCATCGACCTTGTTATAACGAGAGTCGACTGTAAGTACATTTAATTCTTTGATAGCTAGAGTAAATTGTGCATGGATTGGAAATCAACAAATGTACAATCGTTTGCCAAATCTAGAAACTTTAAGGCACTTACAGGCTCTTACAGATATTCTTATGACCTGTAATCTCAGGAAAATTTAACAAGCTTTGCAACTCCCCCTTCCAAATAAGCAAAAAAATTACTGTTCTACCTCACACTTGTACTCCACATGGATAGTGTGTGATCCTCCAGCTTTGCCTTTCATCATCAAACCAGTACTCCAGTCAGGTCCGAGTGCACCCCCTTGGGTGCCTGAGCCCCCAGCGGAGCTGCTGGTTACTAAATTGAAGAAAGGAAACAAGATATTATACATGTTCAAGTGACAAATGAAACACTCCTTCAGCAGTTTTGGAAGGATGTTGCTGAGTTATCAGCACAGGAAGGACCCTCCTGAATAATCGGCATAATTCCTCACGAGTACAGCGTACAGGTAACTAAATTGTTAATTGGAATTCAATCACTAAACAACATACCGGTGTACTTGTGTCTTTTGAGAGGTCCCTTTGGAGCTTCCTTTTCAGCTTTCAACTGCGGCAGAAAGAACTCGGCTGCTCCGGCATCCACAAAGGTGCTGCTGATGGCGGCATCCTTGATTGCCCAGATGACTTCGCATCCTTCGATCTCGTAGACAAGCTCCGTCGCAATACCGCCATTGCCAACGATGACCACGCGCTTGGCTCCCGACATCCTCTTCTGGAACTTGACCACACTCTCGGTATCTCTGATGCCTAGGACATAAGGGTTGTCTCTGGCAATCACTTTAGGTTGTCCCCCAGTGCATATGCAGAGTTTGCGATAGTCTATCTTGGAGCCGTCTTGTGTTGCAAGTCTGCGGTTGGCAACATCCAGGCCGTCGACCGTGGACTGCAAGACCTGGACATTCTTACACCGTGTCTGCATGCTGCTAGCAGGGAGCTCCTCCACGTCAAATTCTTCCAAAGCTCTTGAGATCTGTGCAAGAGACAACACCGGAACAGAAAAAGCTTTCTACTGGAAATTGCATTTAGCACTGGGGTAATTTGAGGTAGATTGAACTGTAAAATGAAGAAAGTAACCTGACTCATCAACTTTCTGCACTTTTATCCTTGGAGAATCAAAGGCAAAGCTGATGATAATTGTACCGCTCGAAGAAACTAATGAGGGTATGCACAGCCATTTTCCCACAGTAAACTTATGCGAGATTTGACCTCTGTGAGGTCATGCTGTGCATTTCTCTACAGGACTGATGACATCATACCTATAAAGTCTATAATAGTTGCTCAATCCATACCTTAGTGAAGTTCGTCACTGCCTTGATGAGGGGTGAACATGTGATGAGTAGAATCCTTTCCTCGGGACATAATGTAGACAGCTGCTCAGCACATGTTACCCCTGCGATGCCGCCACCAACGACCACATACACGTAGCTTGCATCTGTTTTAGTCTCTGCCTCAGCATGCTCGGCCATGGCCATATTGTTCTGATTATGCTTCCCCTTTAAATAAAGAGGAAGAAGTGAAAAAAAATGAATTACATAATTAATTTCAAATTCTTAAATCACTCAGTTCTTACACAATATTTGCTATTTGGTGAATGTGTAGTTACGGGCCCAGTTCCCTAGTATAAGAGAACAAAATCCACTTTTAATTTAGTTGACTTGCCAAACTAGTTGGTGACTTTAAGAACATGCAGGCATGTCTAAAAGGGCAGGGTTTTGATTTTTGAGGGAAATTTGGTGGTAAAATGATGACGACAAAACGCAACACAAAAATATAGATGGCGATCACCGCGATGTACCTTGAACATGCAAGGCCCGCTGAATCGCACAACAACTGTAAACCGTGCACGAAAATCGTAAAAAAAAATTCAAAATTACAAGAAAAAGGTGTCATTTAGAAATAGAATTGAGACTGAGAGAAGTAAATTATTTAACTTAGTTGAAAAGGAAATTTTTTAATGATAAAATAACACCCTTGACTATAATTTAGTCGAAACTAAAGAGGGCCCGTAAGTACACCATCAGCCAATATTTTATACAATTCAATAGGTTAAACAATAAATGGTGAACCCCCCCCCCCCTTCTGCCCCGCCCCCGATGGCAATGGCAATAATACGCGGGACAGGGCCGCCCGGCCGGTCCGTCCGGCGCGGCATCGACATGCACCATCAAACTGCATTAATTTGATAAACTGCATTTACCTTTAGTCTACCAGCATGACCAGCCAGATCAACATCTGCTCTTGACTGAATTGCATGAATTATTCTTGGATTTCCAACACTACTTTCTAGAGTTGCAATGTGTTGTGAAAGTTTGAACGGCAGGCAACACGTTCAATGGGCGCCGCCATTTTATGACCTTTGACACTAACACGTGACATAAACACGAGAAAAATGGAGTCGGACGATGCAGAGTCCGTTTCTGTTGATATTTTACATCCAGAAATTTTGAGCAAAGAGGACCTGACTGAACTACTTTCTCAGGTGAGGTATTCCTTATACTTGAATTCGTCATCTTGTTGCGATATTGGCTGACAAAACATAACTGTGAAGATTTCTTGCGGTAAATTCAATCAGTGGTCCACATTCACTGACTCCAAATTTCGGGACATGAGTATCGTTTGTCGTTGAGGGCGGGCTAGGCTTTGAAGCTCACGTTTTACTGCTGTGCATGCATGTAATGTGTATGTCCAAAGGAATTTCATTTATATTTAAGGGTTTATGCTTTCTCATACCTTTTGAACTTGAAGACTTGAATAAATCATTTGAAAATGAATTTAGAATAAATTTGATTTTTGACTCCAACCAATTGCCAACACCGTCCAATCATGCATGTTCTTGCAGTTGCAGTTACCACCTAGTCTGACTGCCTCTTACTTACTCTTAGTCTTATTCTTAAGCTTCGTATTCTCCTGAATCTGCTGAATTATGAAAGCGTAACTCACATAGTCACAACCATGATGTCACTGGACTAGTGAAGGTGCTGCACCTGAGGTCGAGGAAGCCTTGTTGCTTTCTGAATTGTGGACTGTTTTTGAGCATGTTTTTGGGGATTGTATGCCGGTTGGACGTTGATCAGTTAACTACAACTTACAAGGCATGAGTCATTCTAGCCCCATAAATGTGGCCAATTTACTGGACTACCTCCGTAAATAAAGGCCACACTTCCACCATGTACAAAATCATGTCGAAATTTGTCAAATCTTGATTTTCACATTTAGGCTTAGTTTGTAGTGTATTTTTGCTCTAGAAGCATACTCACCCTCCTTATAGGCTAATCAGAAAGTGCTGCCTTTTTCAGATGTCAAATTTTCGTGAAATTTCCAGATTCGTTTGCACACATTTGCGTATCAAAATTTCAACATGAAATTTCACGAAAATTAGACATCTGAAAAAGGCAGCACCTTATTTACGGAGGTAGTCCAGTAAATTGGCCACATTTATGGGGCTAGAGTCATTCAAGAGGAGACTTCTTTTAAGAGCAGTTCGAGACAGTCAGACTAGTTGCCACTGCTAAATTTGACTTTTAAGGACATGTTATCGCGTTCTGATAGCTGATAGTACACTGCAGGGAAAAACAAGTGATGTCCATGTATGGAATTCTTCCCATTTTGACTTTTAATTACCGAAAGTGTTTTTTGTGTGTCTGTAATAGAGACATATCAAGCTAGACCACCCCAATGCGACCAAGGAGGACCTCCTCGAGATCTTCCACAGGACCATCACGCCCCTCCCCCAGCGCCTGCCAAGAGCCAACAGGCGAGGGCGCACTATAGCCCAGGTGCATAAGAAGCTGCAAGCGAAGAGGCGACTGGAAGGCAACGAGGGGTCAAAAGTAACCCTGACAATGGGTTTCTCAAAGAGGTGCGTGTTTTGCATTGAATGACTTAATTTTTAATTATCAAGTGCTCTGGTCGGCCAGGCAGTTATATGTGATAAAGATTGGAAATGGTGTTTTTTGCAATGCCTTAAAGGTAGAGTATTATTGCAGCTATGCATGCTGTTTTTTCAAAACAAGAAAAGAAGGCCGTTTCCAAAGATGTGTTAAAAGACACATTTTTGGAAATTTCCGTTTCGTGTTTAATTCGGCAAAGCCGTGAATTGGTGGCCCCAAGCATTTAGCCTACATGACGCACATGTGGGCGCTGTTGCGATAAATAATTGGTTCAGTGAGTGACATCGCCTAGCTGCAATCGGCTGAAGGAGAACGTGGCCTGGACACTGATTTCAGGCGCAATTCCCAAATTGTAAAGCTTGACTCGGCAACTTTTGAATTGAAATCGTGATCCTAGAAAATTGTTTGCTTGGAATGTACAGCATTCACTGAAACTTCATCAGTTTAGTTGTTAAGCACCCTTCTTTAGATGTGCGCACTTTTGTTGCTTCAAACGAGAAAAAAAATGCGCAAATGACAAGTGATATACTCTACCTTTAACGATAGCAGTTGAAAATTGCGTTACGGCTGCCGTAACAATAGCCGCTAAATATGAATAAAGTCAATTTGGAGAATTTTTAATGCTGTAAAATGTTTTTCTATGCTATCCATATTCAATATCATCTTTGATACGGCTTGTTTTCTCTTCCAGCAATTTAGTGAATTTTTGCAACTTTTATTTTACCCGCCTGTGGCGCCTGGTATTGTTAGCCATTTGAGCATCACTGAAAGGAGCTCATTCAAGCACCTTAGCATCTGTAGCCAACAATTGAAGCATTTTAACACTTTAATAGCACCTAGACTTCATTTTATTACATTGTAAAATGTAATATTGAAAAATCAGTAAAACCATAGAGTGCTATGACGGTTCCAGGTGCTACAGTGAGTAAAAGGCAAGGCAGATTTGAAAGGGTTAATCTTTTGTGGGTTTTTTTGGTCTGCAGCAATAGAAACCAACAATCGCAAGGGCTGACGAACATACCAAGTTCCTCGTCACGTTCAGGCACCAGCAGGCTAAAGCCTCCTCCCATTGTATCCAGTAAACAACGTACACTCAAACTCACAGCATCATCATCATCAGCCTCCTCCAATAAAACACAGCTAGTCACTTCTTCCAGTCTCGCGGCCCAAGCCACGAAAGACGACACGAGTCCTGCCGCAAACAGCAAAGTCAACTTTGAGCGAAAGAAGATCGTGCTCAACAAATCCCCTGTGCAATCCAGATCGGACGGTGAGTCGTCCGCAAAGGTTACGAGTCCAAACTCGGCCATTCAACGGGACTTCACGGCCAAAATCAAACTCGGGGCCAGTACTAGTGGCAGCTCAGCACTTTCGCCGGTTGCAGATAAAATGAGAAAGATAACCCTGAAGTCGCCTGGGTCAGGGGCTGGATCCGATACCCCAAGGATATCACTGAAGAGGACAGCACCAGTGGATATAAATGGAAAGGTAGCTATAACCATCCTTTTTGCTTTTATTGATTCCAATGAGTTTATATTATATACTTTTTAGAATGGTGTGTATTTTTTGTAGCCACTCTTGTCAAATTTGACATTATTTGTAAATTTCAAGGAGGATTCTCTTTCTCAAAGCAATTTTTTTCAAAAGAGGTATTTTTTGTTTCCTAGAAAAAGCATGCAAGTGCCATCAATTATATGGTGGATTAAATGCCTAAAGGTGTTCCAAGATACCAATTAAGACCTGTGATGTTTAAAGACCTATTTCTATTGGTCGAGAGTCGTCACACGGGTGGTTTTAAACAGTTGATAAAACACCAACTGGTTAGAACGATATTTCTGGCACTGCTGCGTCCTGCGCTACATCACTCAACATGCGACATGCAAATGTCAATTTCAATATGATGAGACTTTTAGTACCACTCGCAAGAGGCACATACCATAAACATAGAGGGGTGTTTCACAAAACATGAAGTAACTTGTTGAACAAAATCGTTGGAAATTTATACATTTTTGTCTTGTTTTGACTTTTTGACTGAAAGGTATTTAAGAATGGGAATAAATGTGTGCTTGACCGGTAATAAACAAAAACGTTTAAAACCAGCTCGGGGCCTGGTCGTCAATACTGGCCCTCGCATTTGGCTTGGGCCATTATCAGCGTCCAGGCCCCGTGCCAGTTTTAAACGTACTGGTACTTGTTTAAAACTGGCCAAGCACATATTTTATTGCCTTAGTAAAACACCACCTTTGTAAATTTTGTGAAAGCCGACTTGTATTCATTATCCAGTTCATGTCGGATGATGTAATTACATTTGTTCACGCAAAGATATTGTAGTATTCGAAACAGATGACGGGTAATCAGGCAACAAGCGGGGCCGGAAATATCTGTCTGCCACCCGCTCGCAGCGAGCGAGGCCGGAAATATCAGGGTGTGCTAACCGCAGATGACGGCCTGAACCCGTCTAGCATCGAGGTTTCTGAAAAACAATCCCAAGCCTGGGTCCGGTCCATGTCAAAATAATCCCAGCGCAAACTGGTTAAGCAGATCACAAGAAAAGGGACAGGTTTTTTTTCAGAATTCTTGCCGTGTTTCTGACTCTACTGTGCAGTGGTAACTGCTTGCACTTGCTCTACTCATGCAAGACAGACAAGATTGTACATTCAAACATCAGTTTTATGCCAACCAATAACTTACTGATGTCTTCTCCTTGCAGACTGCTGCAGGACCATCAGACACCAAGACGAAAGTCTCCACACCGGAAGGAGATCAGTCGCCCAAGAAGAAGATCAAAAGGATCGCATGGCCATGACGAAAACAAGTGACAATAATTAGTACAAAGAATAAACTGCCATTGCACTGTAAACTGAGGGATCAGGGATAGACAGGGATTTGACATCCATGTTTATTTTCTGCATGTACTTACTTGTTTTATATGAGACTGGCGTGAAAGAGTTAAAGTGGAGGGGTGGGGCTTGGGTAGTGACCATTATCATCCGTTTGTTTCAGGTTTTGTGCTCGCCTTAACCAAAGATATACTTATGTCGGCTGGTACATGGCAATTTCTAACGTTGCACAGCTATTTTAAGCGAATAGCTTTTAGATTTTTTGTGCAAATTGCCAATCACAAGGTCGAAGGCCACTCGAGGTGTGGGCTACTAAGGAAAGCGTGGAAGAAGCAGCCCCTCACACTGAAACAAGACAAGATAATCTTCATGGGCGTTGCGAGGGGGTTCCTCCCCCCCCCCCCCCAGAAAAAAAGGCCCCCCAAAAAGGAGGTAAAAAAAGAAAAAGAGGCACGAAGTCATGTTACTGTTAATTTAATGGGGTGGGGGGGGGGTAAATGTCCCTGCCCACCCTCGAAAAAATGATAAATCGAGAATATGCTGGAAAAGTATAGGGATTTTGGGAAGAAAAATTTGCTTTGCCCCCCTTTAGAAAAAAATCCTGATGACGCCCATGATAATCTGATCTCTTCACAGTATGAATAGGGTTGGGATGGGTATCTAGTCCACTGCCAGGCATTAATAATACCTCTACCCGTAGTAGGCGTAGAAGTGTCATAGCCCGGGCTAGGCTCGAACCCACAACCTGCAGAATTACCCTCAGACCACGAATTCAATGCCCCAGACCACTAGGCCATGGCACTCCAAGCCAATATTGCCCCGTTGTGTAATTGTGAAGTGGACAGAGACTCGACAGAAAATTGTATAAGTATCGGTAGTGTTGGGAGTTAGTTTGGGATATTTGAAAGGTTACTTTAAGTGATTATATCTTGAATCATGATTGTTTAAATTTTTGGATGGTCAGTTGATTTAGTTCGAAGGGCAGGGAAAAGGGACAGGCATGTCCACCCTTTATACTGAGCCCAAGTATTCTTTTCCCATGAAATTGATTTATTTCTGTTTGAAATTAATAACTTGTAATGCAAGCAAACATCTTTCCTTTTTTTTTCTTCTTTTACTTTGAATTAGTTTTTGTGCGTCAGATTTCTTTTGATCTGTTTTTACTGTTATAGTGTGCTGGGAGTTAGTAGGTTTACAACTTGACTGATCTTGATTTTAAAACATTTTTACCTGAAAAATGCTTTTACGAAAAGGGGATTTATATTTTTTTTACTAATATTTGGAAAAAGGTTGAGGGAGAATCATTGGAGGAAAGAATTATGGTTGTTTTCTCTGAATGATGGGAAGAAAATTTGTTTTTGTTAAATCCTGACCATTTTTGGGGGTTTTGCCAATGATTATGTATGCAAAGGCTTACAATAGCTCTATTGTTTTCGAGAAAGATTAAATCATGGAGGCAGATCTCAAACAAACACCATTATTGTACACATTTGTGTTTTTATGTGGGAATCAATTGTCTACGTTGCTTTTGTAATGAACTGATTGAGTTCTCCAAGTTGTGTAGTCGGACTTTCAAGTTCTATTTCAACATTGGTTCACCACACGGCGCTGGTGCAACTCATCTCTAATAAAAGTACTACTACTATGCATATCGCAAGCAGAAAAAAAGTAACAGGGCGCCCTCTGTGTGACGATATCTTGTGGAAAGCACGTTGTGTCTCTTTTAGTCGACTTTTTGTTTCCATTTCCCGAAATATTGCAGTTTCCACTTCAGTGGCTCATCTACGGTGGGAGGGGGAATAGGCCGCCAAAAAAGGGGGACTTCATGAAGAAAAAGCACAACAAATGCCCGCTAAACCCCCTCTTAATATAGCAGCCAAACCCCCTCATTCAAAATCGGCATCCGCCCCTGCACTCCAATGAATTACCCGCTAAGTTAATACGTGTAATACTTGTATTACCCGATTATTTCCGACTGTAGGGGCATATAGAAAGTATAAGATTGCAAACGTGAGGCTTAATTTCCTATTGGGAAATAAATTATGGAGCAATCAATGTGGACATTATTTCTTTTTTTATCTGATGATAAAAAAACATCAAGAAATTTGAGGGGCCAGTCCCGATCTCATCCAATCGTACTTGTTCAGTTTCGACTTGCGAGGACGATTTCCCGATGATCATTACTTCCTTTACTATTTTTAAAGACTTAATTATATCAAAAGAATGTAAATTGTTTACACATTTCATAAAAAAAAGTTGGCTCCCACTGCACATATTTCCACCGAGAAATTATAATAACCATTCTGTGAAGCATGTATGCCTACAGCTGCAAACAAACCTTCGCGTCATCATCCAACTGAAAAATGGAACTTTCACTTTTGTTGCGTCATTCCCATCATTGCAACAACACTTACTGCACATGTGTATATGTTTTATTGTTTTCCTTTCCGTGAGATCAAATGATCTGTGTCTGACAGGAAAAGATACTTCACGTGGGTGGACGTTTCGATGCATGTTGTTGAAACTACCGGAATAACATCTGTGAAAGTAAACAGAAAATCCCCCGCTACAAAAATAAAAACGTGACATAATCACGAGCCCTGGCGGTATGGTGTGAAATCGTTTGACAAACTTAGTCAAATGTCATTTTACAGCGTGATTGTACAACCACGGAGCTGTAAAAAGTAGTACAACATAGGGCCAAGAGGAATGTTTATATTATTCTCCTTCACCTACATAAGCCTACACTGCGGAGTTTGAAATATCGGGTAAGTGTTTTGCGACTCTTGTAAGAATATTATTCAGCTAGCTTTACGTAGCTATTTTACCTATTTAGTTTGGTTTCTTTACTCATTTTACAAACATTCGTCAGTTATATAGTTACAGAAGAGTAATAATGGGACAAAAATTCATTGCGATATTTAAACATCCGAGGGCCTATCTTTACAGTTAAAAATGTTTGAAAAGACGGCCAGCATAAATTCAGTTGGCTTATTGAAGTTTCTTTCAAAACGAAGAAAACTCTAAATGTTGGTATAAATATATTTTGGCATCGGGCTAAAATTGAACAATTATAATAGACTTGATTTGCCTTAATATATCGCAGAATAGGCCTACATTACAAAACAAGCAGGATGCAAAGAAAACATTGTCTTAAATAATTCTAAAAGTCTGGGAACAATTTCCTCAGGGAATTTAATGATTACTACTACTACTAAAAATTGTCGCCAGAAGCTTAATTAATCTACAAATGCACTCTCTTGTCACGGAGAAATGATATTTGATCCGGTATATAGTCAAGTGTAAGGCCCGTCTGTTTTTCCCCCCGTAGACAACCGAGAACTCTGCCTGTAGGCCCCTTCATTTTCCCCACTTCTTTCTGGCGGCTCGTGTACATCTTGGGGTCAATGCTCGACAAAATGTCTCGTGTAAATTTCATGTCATTAAATAAAGAGTGGGATGCTGCCTATCTCCTTTGAGACTATAATCATCGGCACGAATTCATTCGTTACATATTGAGTGTGAATCTGACCAGTTTCCTTCCTCTATGATCTGACTCGGATGTGTTGCCAATAATCGAAAGTGATTACAACATAGGCCTATATATGGGATGAACTAAACGCACACAAGGTGCTTACCCTAACAATATTTTCTAAGCCGGTAAAATTACAATAATTCTAGTCATGTTCTTCCTCGTATGACGTCATCTGCATTTAGTAATTACAACATTTATTTTTAAAGACAAGTGGTTTGGAGGGAAAGTTCGGCCCACAACCCCACAGACTGAAGACGAAAAATAAAATGAGCCGTCATGATAGTTCGGAAGGGAATTTTTCCCCACCAGTTTCTATGAAGTTATTGCATCTACCACCGTCCACGTGATACATTCTCTTTGTTATGAACGAGCGCACATAACTGCCCCCTCTTAATCAATATCGAGCCAACTGTTATTGGCCAATTTGGCGTAGGGCCTAATCCTATTAAAACACGGTCAAAAGAGATCCCTTTGTTACTCGGAAATATCCCTTAAAAATGAATGACTCATCAGAGCCACATATATCACTATAATTGTAACATGTAACATTTGTAATATTTTAACGAATTTTATGGCTGTAATAATAATTTTTGAATTATGAACTGCGGCCTTGTAAACCATTTACTTTGAGCTTTGTTGTCCTTTATCACATTGTGGTAACGCCACGCGCCCCCAATCAGCAAACTCAACGGTCCACACTGTTATTTTGTGTAGTGTAGTTGATGTCAATTGACACCTGCGTGCTTTAACTTTGAATACGCTAGATTCAAGTGTATGATGTGATGTTGTGTACTACACATATGCGTATATCACCTAGGCTAACCAGGTGGGCAAGAGTCGTGGAAAGAAAGGCATGGGGTACGAGAATGACACAAAATGAAACCGAAATTGGCCATGTAAACCCTGATTTTTGACTCGGATTATTATCCCGAAGGATAGCTGCATCCTCCAAGAAAAGATGCCTTTCGTCAGCCGGCGAGTGGAGCCTCTGTACCTGAGCAACAAAACCCTGCCGAACGGATGTAGTACGGAACTGGAAAATGTCGCCAACAACACGCTGGCCAACTTGGTACGGCAACTGGCCAACATCGCCGACCATGCCACCGGGATTTTCGACGGGATTTGCTCCGAGGCCAGGGACATTTACGACCGCTCGTGTCGGCTGAGAAACCGTGCCGAATGCCTGGTGGAATATATGAACAATCTGGATGCTAGATCTGTGGAAGTTCGTAAGTATTCAATTTATTTGATAATTCAATTTTTATTTATTAACAAAAACCGGGTAGCCTAAGCTTGGCCAGATGTGTAGCATTGAATACCCTGTAGCATTCATGTGTGATGGGGGAGTGGGGTAGGTCTACACAAAAGCTTGATTGTGGACGGCAAGTTTTTGTTCAGCGCAAATCTTCACTCAGCAGGTTGTTAAATTGTCTGCTTTTCGGGGAAGAATTTAACAACCTTGTGGTTTTTGTGGTATTGTCTGGGAAAGTCCAGAAGAAAAAAGTCTACCCATTTTGTTTAAACTAATTGTGGGTAGGGCCTAGAATATAGAACAGTTTTGGATGAGTCACCTTGATTTGATTGTTGACCACTGTTGACACAACAGGGATGCTTCAGTATGTTTGTCTATCGTGGTTCATTATGTCTTTGGTATGAAGAACATGATGAATGATTAACCATTGTTTGCTTTGGTAAGCTAATGGATCATTATGGATGTTCGTAGGCAGTATTGCATCACTTGGTTATGGTGTACGTTTGGCAATCTTTTAAATTCAGTGCGGCTAGAAGAAATAAAACATGTGCAAAAGTTACAAAATAAACACAGTGGCATTTTAATATTAATAATATCATTGTTTCATCAGATTGACTAAATATTTTAATGACCTAAAAAAAGCATAGCACTTGTTATTTGTGTCAAACTGATGACCAAATGCACATTTTCTCAATTTATATTCTCTCTCGTTTTTGTAATAAAAAAAAAATACTGAATGCTTGTTTAGTGCTCTAACAATTAAAAACTTAAACCAAATGCCCTGTTACAAAAATACTTCATCAAATTTGTGACTTTTTTTCTTCTGAACCCCCCCCCCCAACAACCAAAATTCTAAGCATATTAATTGTGAATTACACATGTGCACTTACATCGTGTTTAAGGCACTGCCTTTCATTTTCAACATGCAACTTATTCGGTTGCAATACTTTTTTGCAGATGTTTATTTTGGCTAGTCTTTGACATGTTTGATCTCCTGAAACAGAAACCTGGTGGTAATTAGGAAACAGTGACAACACAGCTCAGTCATTGTGGCAATGATTTGTAGTAGATCATGGAGGAATGAAAACAGATTCATGAGCAATCAATGAAGCAATAAACATGGCTCAGATACTACAGCCTGAGAGATTTGAACACGCAACTTCAATGTCAATTCAGCACCAATGCACACACAGTGCACGTCCTTGTACTCCTCAAGGCATCGAGCAGGTAGTCCTCACACGTGTCACAAGAAAGGATCTTCTGATGTAACCAGTGCAGGTGTATTTTAATGCTTGCCAGTCATGTAAGAGCCTGGAGCAAATTAAAGGAACGTTCACCTTCATTGTTACACGTACCGGTACACATGTACATGTAGGCCTACTGCAGTCACAAATTTCTCAGTTGACATCAACTGTAGTGCTTGCAATATTAATGTTATACTTGACCTGAAAATAAATTTCATTGGTAGAATAAGTTACCTTTGACTGTAATAATATGAGAGCTCATAGTTTTCTATCAGAAATTGAAAAAAAGGAGCTTGAACTAGTTGAAGAATTGTTTGTGCTGCCTTTCCCATCCAAACCTAAAAGATGTCTTTAACTTAAGCGCTGTAGCTCTTCAGAAATTGCCACGTAGTTCCCCTTCAGCTAAAGCCTCTCAAATCCTTTGCTTTCAGAAAAAAATACCCCAGTGATAATCACATTTCCCATAAAGATAAATCCACCGTCATTGTCTTCAGCTTGGATTAGAAATTTAGAATGTTTATTGACAAATGACAGGCATTTCGTAAAGATGCTTCAGGCTTTTGCTTTGAATAATTCGGTAAAGCTGGTATGGTTAAGCTGGATTATCCTTTGGTCATTTGGACAATAAAGCCAGAGTTGAAAGCACTGTTGGAATATTTAGGCGTATGCCATGGGGAAAAAACCTTTGTAAAGTGATAAGAGGAATTGTGCATAGTATTTTGGATATTGTTGGGAAAAATATAAAGTACTATAGAATACTCTAATTTTTTGT
>JASAOE010001480.1:0-27755 GCA_029964075.1 Patiria pectinifera
AAATGGAAGAGAAAATCACGTAAATAATATGGCTATTTTTTATCATGACAAAAACTGATAGACTAGTTTTGATTTCATATTGACATCACAACAAAGGAAAGGCTTATACAATTATAAAACGATTGCTATAACACGCCACAACTTAATATCATGTTATTAAATCGCTAATTGTTAACATTTGATATTTTCTGAGCAATTTTCAAATATTGAATTTTGTTCAAAGTATGCCGTTTTTACCTTCTGAATATTTCGCTGTTAGTTTTAACTTGTAAATAATTTTACAATTGAAATATATCTTTAAGTAGGTTAATGGTGCATTTTGATTGCTAGATTCCTTTATACTCTTAACATATATCCAAATTATTGTATATCCAATAGACTTGATTTATACAATAATAAGACTGAAGAATGGTTACCAAGGGTGTGAGTGAGCACTGTCAAAAAACACCTGCAAAAAGGCGTAAAAAAGCTAAGCTTTGGAAATCTTCTTCACTTCTGTACACAGCAGGTGAGGACAAAAAGCTGAATCCAACACAACAAAAGCAGAAATCACACCCCTGGGTTACATTTGTCGCAAAATAATGTTTTCTAGTGTATGGTGTTTTGAACTGTGTGTATATTGTTTTCTACTACCAACATAAAGCACAGTATGACCTCCACAAAAGTGTTTCAGACGGTCATTGTTGGGGAGATAATGTAGTGTATTTTATTTTTAACTTTGCTGTAGGCCGGCCTACAGCAAAGTATTCAGAGTATTATTCAAATAATTCACTTTTATAATCATTTGTATAATTAAATTCCATTCAATATTTCCATTCAGCCAAACAGGACCGGGTTATATTTGTATGCATTCCAATAACCGATGAGTTTTATAATACTTCTCTCGATTTGCCTCCATATAAGTAAAACGTTTAGTTGGTGGAACTACAATACGGTTTAGCTATCGGTCACCATGGTTCCGCTATAAAAAAATATATATATCCGGGAAAGGGGATTTTTTTGGTTAACAATATGCCTTTATTTTTATGAATCTTGTTTCATGTAGTTGATGTTGTAAAACTGTGGAATGTATTTAACGTGGTTGTCTTCATTACAATGTGCTATTGTAGCAATGATGAGGGGATATGCATTATCTAACCGTTGTTAAACACTTTTTAGAACCGACATAGGAAAAAATACAAACTGTGATGCTAGAGTTGCAAATTCGTAAACGTAGTAGATACAAAATATAAAAAATACACATAGTTTGTAAGGGGATAGGACATTTGTGGATTGTCTTTTGCTGTCCAATATGTCGGGAGGTAGCGACGTTTATTAATAAGATGTTTACTTCCCTTCACATCATTTTGGTTTGTATAATTACAAATTATAATGTATAACTTATAAGGCATGTAGTGTACTAAACATTTGTATAATCTACATTATCAAAAATTGATACGAAACGGTTGTTTACCATAATTTCTGGTATTTAGAGATCACAAATGCAGCGCTCCGTAAACATTTCCAACAGTAAGCAACATGTATTAGGTTGTTCAACAATTATCACTAATATTGCATTCTCTACCAAAGTACAGTATGTCCCCCACAACATGTCTTCTTACTTTGAAACCACAAAGTAAATATTGAACATTCTTTGTGCAGCTACCCTTTAGTCCTTGGCCTAAGCCCCTGGGGTGGTTATTTCATTTCCCTCACGCCTCACCGCGCAATATTCATTTGATCAAAACATCATTTTTAAAACACGTTGACCAAGTTTGTTGACTTAATTGATTTCTTGCTTGGCTAAATATAAATCCTCCAGGATTAGAATCATTAGCCCCTCACCATCAAATTGAGGTCTTACCATGATGACTGATACCGTGATGGCCAGGAAAAGGATTCATATACTCAACCGCAACATAAAGGATTTTACACAGCTTACATAAAGTACTGAAAATGACTATCGGTCACACTGTCTTAAAATGTTGTGATCATTTGACAATTGTGCACTGAGGTGTAATTCATAAGGAGGCAGGAGTATCTGCACAATAAAAAAAAATGTTGTCATAGATTTATTTTGTCGGACGAACACTTTTTTGGGGGACGCACTCATATAATTTTCTCCGAATGAATGAAAAATGGGTTACACTTGTAATTTTGTAAAATCTGTACCGAGATGATGTGTCTAATTCAATTATTATTATAGTCCTTCCTACGCAGTTTTTAGTTTAAAAGTAGACTTAAAACGCCATAATTCTTTTTGTTTTTCAATGCATTATATGCATCTCATAAGGGTTTTGTCTTTAACTGATTGGATCTTCTTACTTAGTATTCGCTTTCTTCAGTTTTAGTCGAGTAACAAATTTGACAACAAAACAATGCTTAAACGTGCTGTACATTTGCTGTTAATACACATGTAATAGTCGCAGTGTACTAGTCACAAAGAACTGCCTTAATCATGGTAATATGACGGTTTCCATTCGATCGTCCGAGCGCTAATTAGATATTCCAAGGGTTCATCAGTCCGAAATTAGATAATTTGAAGGTTCGTTGGTCCGAAGGTTCCTAAGTCTGAGGATTGATAGTCCAAATGATCTTTTAAGTCCGAAGTCTTGATATTCCGAAGTGTTCATTATGTTTATAGTTCGAATAGACGATGAGTTTCTATCGTCCGAATCGTCAATACGGTCCCACAATGGAAAGGGACAAATTTGAACCTTCTGGCTATTGAACATTGTTTGATTTCGCAGTGTTGAACCTTCGGACTGATTTAACTCACTTCCGACTAATGAACCTTCCGGCTATGACATAAAATGCTTGGGTCAATGTACATTATTTCATTTTTCGACTAACTTACCCCTGGATATGGGCACTTCGAACCTTAGAACTATGGATCTACCAGACTATCGATTGGAGCCTGACATAACAACTGTATTTGCGGGGGTGGAATTACAAAGTGCTGTTTAGAGTTCTTTATTAGCAATGTGATTCCTTTATGATTTAACACTAATATTTTTGCGTTGTCATACCAATTTGTGAACAGTGTGTCTTGTTCAGGTAGAGGCTAACATTCCAATTGTATTTACAAACGGTTGATTGTCTAAGCGAGCGTACTCATGTTGACTGGCAAGAGCACCAAGGATGTTTTGATTCTAGTTTTGTGGAAGCGTTCCCATTTGTTAAGGGCAAGGATGTCCATTTTTATTACAAAATTTAATGGAATTTAATTTATGACCCTTTGACCGTAACGGTAATTGGTCGGGGTAAAATGAAATCTATGCTAAAATTCAAATCAAATTGTTTGGTAGTTCTATCCTTCCTGTGTGCTGTTTGAGAATGAATAAATTGCTTCCAACATGAAGTTTTAATTATTGTTGTCACTAAACTTCCAAGCACACTATTCGCCTTTCTTGACGTCAGTAGGTATTGAGACTTAGGTTATAATAAGATAACTGTGTAGCCAGTCGAAATACGAAGTAAATGAACGATACAATGTCTGATTGCCACAGGCTCAGTTAACTTGACTTTCAGTCCAACTAACCAATACATGTACACGCTTCGGCTCGGACCATCATCAGGGAGAAAGCCAGAAATGATTTTGAACCACACCTGCTGTATAACTGCTCCATTACAAACCGGCACTTTAGAATTGACATATTTACCTGCCTAGGACACACGTAGTTACTTCGTGAATGATCTTCTAATGATACTTGACCCTCAAAACATGGGTTTAGACACCTTACTTGTGTATTTATGTGCTATATTGGCCGAGATATGCTAAAAAGACATGATTTTCCGGTATAAGTGGCACTAATTTGCATACTCCTATGCAACAGACACATGTGGTCACTTTCAGAATAGTTTTATTGTGATATCTGACCTTGAAAACATGAGTTTAAACACCTAATTCGTTCAGTTATCTGCAATATTGACTGAGATAGAGTGAAAAATATATTTCCGGTAATGGCGTCACTGATTTGCATTAAAAAAAATACGTGAGACATATTTCGAATTTTTAAAATACAAATCGTTTTTTCGCATTTTTTTTTTTAACTAAAGACGTCAATTAAGTTGATTTCCGAGGTGCACGATAACCTCTTCTTCGCAATAAACTACGCTATTTGTCTGCAAGTCAAGATTTCATAGGGGGGGCACCCGGGGAGGGGGGGGGACGGACCTGCACTGGTGGGCACGTGGCCCCATGCCAAAATACTTACGCCCCTGATCTGGGCACCTTATTGTTATTATGATTGCACTTCATGTGGTAATAAGCAGTGGCGTAGCCAGACATGTTTCAGTGGGGGGAGGGGGGGGGGGCGATGGGGGGGGGGCGTCATGTAGATCAATGATATTTATTTTTTAGAAACTCAAAATCTCAGTGGGGGGCGCCCCCCACGCCCCCTCGTGGCTACGCCACTGGTAATAAGGACCGACATATTACTATGAAGGTCACCTACTCGGCATCTGTTGTACTAACTGCGGTCAAGAGTGGCTGGAAGAGCGGTTCTTGTTTCATCCAGACAGCGATAACACCCGCTCCTCAACAAACAACCCAAGATAACCTCCGAAAACAACACGACATTCCAGGAAAAATGCAGTTAATCCAAACTCGACACACTCAGGTCCTAAGAATAGCGGATCACTTGGCAACACTAGTTCGGGAACTGGCATAATGCCATCCTGTCAGAAAATGGGGGCCGTATCATACGTCCGACGCCTCATTAGATTGAAATGTCAATGTGTAATTGCTAAAAGAGGCGCTAACATTTTGACATGTTGGTATTAATTAATAATTAATTAATTGACCACCCAATTGACCGACGACATGTAGAAACTTGCCAGAGCTTAAAAACGGGGAAAAAGTACTCGCACCGTGAACATTCTTTCGACCCGAATTTTCAATTGTTATTTCCTTGAGTGTTCCTTTTCATTTTTTTTCCAACGGATTTCCTTGCTCCAGCATTTCACTTGAACTGATTTTTAGACAGGGATTAACTTTGTGTCCAAATAAAACCCCATTCACACTTCCTGCACTATGTGGACCTCTTTCGTTCACAGGTCCACATAGAATATGCATTGTTAGAACAAATGTACACACAACCATACCAATGTGGTCCGTGAGAGGCTTGCAATTAATATTTTCATATTATCCTTCATTATAATTTCCCTGGTACTGTCTTACAAATACCAGCTTGTGGGGTACCATTGCTCTGTTTGTGCGAGTACCCAACAAGTATACCCTCTCGTAAAAATACACACTTTTATCGTGGACCTCTTATTGTTTATGCTAAACATTAATTTAAAAAGAACCCTCATCGGTTTTGTAGATGATTTTCACTTTTATTTTTGGACCTTCTCTAGTCTTGGCAACTTTTGTTCTCCCATGGTCTACCATTGTATGCCAATATACATGGTACACACTTATCCCATGCAGACTTACCACCCCTGAAAGTTAAATCTTGACACCATCCAGACACCATCGGACAATGCGAGTATTATAACGACTTGTATATTCTTTCTCTCGATTAGTGAAAAGTGCATCACGTGATTGTATTACTGTTAACTGTTTTGCCCTACAGGGGCACAGACTATACAAATCCCATTACAACAAAACAACGGCTGTAAACTGTTATCTACATAGCAAACAATGATCGTCACAAGAGGTCTGTGTGCACAATCATTCGCATTGCTCCCTATACGCGTATTTTTCCAATGTGTTACATTGTTCATGTCGAACATCAATGAAAGGAGTTTAGAAAAGTGTCAATGGATTGCAAACGATATTGACGTTAAATAATTGAAACCACATCATTTAATTTTATTATTAATTTTGAATACATTAATTTGTTTTCTATCGAACTCTAGCAAAAATACTCTTAGCGAACTAAGACCGATTTCCATCGGTAACCCCCCCCCCCCCAATAAAAGGCCCTGGTTTCTGGTATGCGTGCGTGTCGCCGTAGCCAAGCGCGTCGGCAACATTATTATGTTTGTTTAATGTGACATCATTTCTAAAAACTGCCAAACTTACTGGTTTGACCGGAATTCTGCTGCTGCACAATTTGAACGTGTTTTTATATGTGGTTTACGATGGAGTACAACAAAGATTTATGGGGCCTTTCTTGACTCCAATATATTTTGCACATAATAGTCGGGAACCATTTGCAGACAGTGTTGTATTTGTGCGAGTGCTGAAGCGATGGTCGTGTATCTGGTACCTGTAAACACTTTTTCATTAGTGCAATATCTGGAGAAGGCTAATGACCAGCCTGGCAGCACAGGCACGATGTCGTTGTATGGTCTGACATCACCGCTTTCTCTGATTTTTGTTTTGACTATCCAAATTTCCGTCGAGATCGTTGGCCTAAGTGGGTACAGATTTCTCAGGCCTTATGACCTTACTGACGTCACTTCAAGCTCCACCTGAAGGATATTTTTGAGAGTTTTAAGGGAGTGAAGTTTTATCATCTGCAACATCAGCCGACATTTGAAGAAGCAAATAAGTAGGGGAAAACAAAGCCGCGTCGCCGATTAGGGCAAGCTCCATACCAGAAACCGAAGACAATTTTTTGCCATAATCCATTTTAGTTCTCTCCGTACCTCGCAAGGCTAGTTTTACAGCTAGTTTTACAAGGCAAAAATGTATGTGTGTGCCGTGTATATACAGACACCCAAAATAGTTGACAGTATACCTGTGTCATCGAGAAAATTGAACGTTTATCGAGTAGGTGGGGTGGGGGAACGCCCACACCACCCTCTACCAATGCCGCATGCCTTAATGACAGGCATGATGGACCGCCCAGGTCTGAGGCCTGTCCCAGCTGGCAAAGCCATAGAACAACGGGGCAGCTTTGGGTTCTGGGTCGGTCCACTCGAAGTACGCTGCCTGCTGGTGCTTGCCTAGGGCGAAGGTGCCGTTGTCGTAACGCAGCCAGAAGCGTCGCATCTCCTGTTCGCTCAGTACGCCTGGAGATGACACGAAATGGAGTTTTCTGCACTCCATGCAACGTCTGATAGCAGTGCCCCCACCGATTCCAAGAACTATGAATTGAGACCAAGGAAATAGCGACTTAATAGGTTAAGGTCAAGGGTTACACTTCCGAAAAAAAAGTATAGAAAATGAGTTGTGTAGTACAGGTTTTTGAATTAGGCAAATTGTGTGTGTTCCTATTCAGTTTGATTCCTAAATTCAAGCAAATAATGTTGTCAGTGGAACACAATGGAACGTGACCTACTTTTAGGGCCGTTTCAATTCTGATATATTATAATGAACAGGCGCGCGCTTTTTCCAGTGAAAAATAATGATTTTTCTTTTGCGATTTCGTCACCGACACCACGAAGTAACACTCCACATGTTAAAGCATTTTTTTTTGTCGATTTTCATCTTTTTTTATACATTTTTAAACATTAATCATCAAGGCCTACCACAGCACTGCACGAAGTTTGAAAGTTTTAAGAGCTTTATTTTAATAACTACGCCAATTATCCAAGACAGCTTTTGCGCAAAAGGGACAATTTTCTTTTTCACGAAGTAACACTCAAATTCCATGACCATTGCAACGCATGGCGCGCACTCTGCTCAAATTTGAGCAAAGACGTTTTCACGAACTAATACTCACATTTTGTTCTCTTATTTCTTGTTGATTTAATACACAGACGGCTGAAAAAATCCAGCAGATTAAATAAATTCGATTCATTAAGTGTCCACAACGAGAAACCAAACTGAAAATACTCTGCCGTTTTGACGCAAAGTATTGTTTGAGAAGGCGTTCAACTTTAGATGCCGTTTTCTCCGATAGCTTGTTTTTACTGGTATGAATATGGGTGTTCTTTGTGATGTTGCTGACAATTTGTTCCGCAGACAACATTTCTTACTGAAAAATCCGTAGAGAAAACGTGCTTACAAAACGACAAAAAAACCCAAACCAGCTCGTCAATGGCATACTTTAAGCGGGTACGGCAGGGTCAAGGGCCAACATGTAGCTTTAGTAGCTGCAACGACTTACGACGTGTGCTTAACAGTGGACGAGCTTGCAGTCCTGTACACGGGACATTAAGTCATGTAATGCGCCCAATAGGGCTACAAAACGCCTTTCAAACGAATTGATGTAACAGATGTTTGAAAAGAACATTGAAAAAATAAGGACTTATACGTCCACACAAACATCCTTACAAACTGGGCGGTTTTTATGTAATTTGTTTGAGAACGAATTTTGGGTGTCAAATTCTGCGGACGTGCGAGAAACAATGTTAGTGTACCGGCTCTGCGTGTATTATGTGCCAAACACACACAACGTGTGATGTACATGGAACTGATACGACTGGAAACACGTATGCGTATGCCACAACTTTTCCCGTCTTTTCTTGGTGACGTTCAGAAATTAGGTCGTTTCCTTTCAACCAGACCTTTGAAGTAGGATAAGTAAACACTCTGAACCATAACGTGGGTTTTTTTTAACCGTACTGCCCATAAAACCACGCACATGACGAGCTCTTGACCAATATAAATGGCTAAATAGTCTTAAATAGTTATGAATATGGAATAAGAATCACCACCTGTATAACTACTTACAATTTGACATTTTTTGTTCACTGAATATTCAAGAAACTATATTGAAAATATTCGGGCATACCACCAGTCACGACTCAGCTATTTGAGATTCTACTTTTTCTGGTGACGTTATAAATCTGGCCCTAACCGTTTGCTTGTCTTACCTATTTCGTACAGATTGCCTGCCTCTGTACCGTCCGTGGACAAGACGACCATTGCGGCATTGCGGGCCTGCACGGAGAAGTCCAATACGAACGCGTCATGAAAGGCAGGGAACGGAAACTTGCGACGATAGCGCACCAAATCGTAGGTGCTGTTGCATTCTGTAAGAGAGATTATCAGAAGTAGTATTACGTGTCGCAATGTATATTTGGCAAGGCCTTCTTTACTTTGGAATTGATGTATTTTTTGTATTTTAATACATTTCCAAATGCCTAAGGGCAATAAATTGTTGTATACTTCAAACATGCTACGGCTATCCACTTGTCAACTTTTCAAATGAATAAGTTACGACACCCCCTTTATATGCTCGTTAAAAATCGAAGGCCGTCGGATGAACAGCGCCAACACGAGAACTTGTATAATTATTTTACCATAGATTCTAATATCCTTTCGTGACAAGACTGTTTGATCGTTCAGGTGCCAAGGAGATCGATGATTGTACATTCAATGAACAATAAATATATTAACAATTAAGTTCGAAAGTATTATCTGTTGTTACCTCGGTGTCTTTTAATTTTTTGTATCCCCTCGTACCGAACTTGGCAGTGATTGGATTTTAAACTGGTTTCTGCCACGGAAATTGTCTAATCGTCTGACGTATTGCGAGGTACGTTTTATTGCTGTAGACTACGTGTATAGCTTTATAAAAAACAAATACATATAAAATGTAATATAACCTTATTGCGTTGCCAAAAGCATGCATGAGATCAGCCACTGCGAGCTTCGAACTATGATTCCAAATAATAATGAAGTTCAAGGCAAATGACAATCTTCCTTATTTTGGATATGACTTAATTCCTGCAGAAAGATCACGAGACCATCTCTAATTGTATAGTAAAGATCAAAATTATCTTGACATTACAAAAAAATAGAAAGGAAGGGGTGAATTGCAAGATATTTAACAACGGAATTTATGTTCGCTTGGCCGGTTATAAACACTCTTTTTAAGACCGGTTGGAGTCTGGATGCTGACAATTACCAGAGCCGAATTAATTTCAGCATCCAGATTCTAACTGGTCTTAAACAGAGTATTTAATACTGTTGCGTTCCCGCAAATTGCGTAGTTTACTTATTTCCCAACCAATCCATTCCACTCCGTGCACAGCGTAATGCTTGCAGCGATCCTGTGTGCCCTCACACAACGCGAAGCTTTACCACGAAGTCTTAGACACACGTAGAAGTGTGCAGCACATTGTACAGTACGCTATTGTATAGCGCGCAATGCATGTAGCACTCACTGCTATTGAACATGTACCGCCATGGGACATGTACTTAGGACTTAGCCATTTTCCCTCCACCTTTCCCCGGAGTCGATGCGAATTCCCCTCACACACCTTACCTCGCATCCGACCCACGTTGACCCCAAGCATTTAGCGAATGTGGCTCGCTAAAACCTACCCGTGTATTCACCCCTTAGTGACCCCGTACACCACAGCGAGTGTGTCCCGCTAACCCACTGGCCGAGACCTACGGTAGCTAGAGGTCAGGTTACGTCCTTCATCTCATAGTTTTACTCCATAGCATTAGTGTGTATATTCTCAGCTAGTCTAGAGACTAAGTCTTGTACACAAGCCTATGTACCGAGAAGTTATTCTCTTTCCCTTTTCCTTGAGGATCAGTTCCCCGTAACGCACCCACGAGTGATCCTACTTCGCCCGCTAACCACTGCTCTCGGACTTTCTTCCAGTAGATTGTCTAAGTCAATCGTGTACAAATCTCCCATAGAGAACTTTCCCAATGCCTTTGTACACGTATGCATTATTCATAACTACCAGAATCCAATGCTCCCATTGGCTAAGACGCGCACCCAAAAGTCTATATAAAGCGCGCAGAAATGGAAGTTCTGGTCATTGTTGTACTGGGCTCTTCCCCAGTAGGTTCTTGAGCTGAGCTCTGACCTACACAGAGCTCCCGCATAATGATGCATTAGATTGTTGATCTGGGCTCTGACCCCGACAGAGTTCCTGACATGTACACGTATATATAGTGCACCCTCTATTGACCTGAGGTGTAAATAATCCCGAATAAAGTACTAGTGTGTGTGTAAGATACTTGTATCTGACTCTTTATTTGATAATGTCTCTCACCCCAGAGAGACGTTACAATACTATATTCCTATTCATAAATACCTTTTTGGTAAAGAAAAACATAACTTTGCGGTCCAAAAGTAAAAACGAGTCAAAAATTTAAATTTCAACCGATTGTTGTCAATTTTACTTCATGTTTTGATGTCGCGCAGGCCGCAGCTGTGGTTTGAGGGTTCTTCTTAACCCGCCCCCTTCCTTTGCAACCGACATGAGTTTCAACATCTTACATTTATTTTCCTATGCCTTCATAGACGATCATAACAACACAATCTCCCAAAAGAAATCAGCAAACATCTCGATTGCTATAGGCTCATAACTCCATTTGCAGGAAGAATTCTTTTAAATTATCCGTTTGTAACTATTACCCCTATTATTTTGTACCTTTCCCCCATTGACGTTAGAACGGAATAAATGAAGTAAATTAGCTTCAAAACAGGTAGCACCAGCGGCCACACTCAGACAACGTTTTGCAAAGTACAGTCCGTTTTGCTTAGGTTTTAATAACTCAGTATTGGTTGATCAAGAAATTCATATTTCACACAAACTAAACACCCATTTTGGAATTTGTATCCTTGTGGTGCCATTTCTTTGTTTTGAAGCACTAAAGTTTTTGAGTTTGAAAATGTACTTTAAAAATGCTGCTGTTTTAACCAGAATGAATTTCCTGGGCTGAAATTTGGACTTAATATCCCTTACTTAAAATGCAATATATATTCTGATAACCTTGTGGAGGCGTATTCACCTATCAAACGTGCTTTGTGGAGAGGAATACAATGTTTTGTTCCCTATTATACACATGTCTCCAGAGGGTTCAGTGTACCAGATCACATATATTCGAAAGTGATACACACTAGACAGTGTATATGTATCCCGAAGGAGCAATGGCAACAACGACCGTATAAACACCGCGACAGAACTATGGTCTGGTAATCATTGTTTCACAGTAAGGATATAGAGACCAGCGATGCTGTAATATCAAAATGGCAGCGATGCATATCTTAACGTGTACACGATAATGAACAACACACCTACGACCTTGGAAAATCGATGAATGCCGTTATTGCCTTTATACGTGCATTTTATTGAGAACGCCTCCTATGTCGAAACACACGACGCTCCCAGAACTAGAGCACAGAGTTGTTTACGTCCAAGGAATTTGTCAGTAGAATTCACTATGATAGAGTGCACATATATTTACTTGAATTAACGTATTTTTTAAAGACATTTATTTGTATAATTTGCAGGTTTTTGTTGTAGATTCTGATGATTGTTAATACTTGATTGTCTAGTCCAGTATAGTCCTGTCCTGACGTGTCCTGTTTGTCTCGTTTTGTGTTGCCTTGTTACGTCTTTTTTTCTTGTCTTGTCCTGTCTTCTCTTGTCCTTTTCTTTTTTTAATAAATGTACATTTTGATGTTATTTAGCCCCTGGGCTGCCATGTCAAATTAGATAAACCATTTATAATAATAAACAAAGCCTTTGTCGAGGCTTCATGTCGTGCTGTCATCCCCGTAGTTTAAAAAATCTAATCAAAACTTGTCCAATCTGTCTAAAACATTTTAACATTTAGATGATGGATTGTTTTTTCTTCTGTGTTCATATAATTTCACTGGTGATCACTTGCATCACCGTTAATTCCAAGGGCAAACCTGACGATTAAATAAAGTTTGGTTTCTAAACCAAATAATAGTTTAATAAAGAAAAAAACAGCTCATAATATTCAAGTGACCATGTTTTATTAAAGTTTCATTCAAGTGACTAAGGCCGCAGCTATCAAACTAATTGGTGTTAACAACGCTGATTGTGCTGCAAGTACTAAGGCTTTTTGAGAAACATGTAGATGTTATGTCAGATCGCAGACATTTACTTATACAGACAAAATTGAGATGCAAAGCATCAGAGTTCGGCTAATTGCTTATGTGCAGGCTTAAAGATGAATCCATTCAGCGGCTGTATATATGCACTGTGTACGCGAATGATATCACACAACATAAATAAAAAAAAAAAAAGTGGCTTGTTTTCCAAAGTGTCATAAAAAAATGAAGTACCACGTCTACACTAATGCTTATTCAGTATAGCATTGTCAATATACCATGACACTCATTATGGGAGACCCTCGTTTGAGTTTTTTCTTTCGTTTGCATGGCATTATTTTCCTGAAAAAAAAATATCCTAATATTCTACTGGTTGTCATCAGCAGGTCATCAATTTCAAATTATGTACGCGTCCCCAAGCTAGAAATCGGCGTTAAATTAAAGTAGGCGACTAAACGGGCGACTTGACTCCTCATTGTGGATCAAATAGCGTCACTTGCTGCAAAAATCTTGTCCCCAATTACATGTGATCGTTGCCGTGGCTATATATGGTGTAAGCAAAAAAATGAGACTAGAATTTTTGATTGTTCACATGTTAACATTTTTAAGGAAGACCTGTTTTATTTCATGTCTAAATTGTTTAAACCCCGTTAAGACAAAAATCTAATTTTAAGCATTTAAAACTGGTTTAATTATAACAACTCCTTAAACATGCGAAACTAATTGATAACGTTACTTAATATTCTTACATACTAATCAACCAAGTTTTAAGACAATCGGACATTCCATGTTTTGAAAAATTGCATTTTGATGACGTCACGATAACGTCACACATTTCTCAAAAATCTACGGGCACATAAAGTAGACTTTCCAACCTCTTACTTGGAATAGAGCATCTTTCATTCATGAAATATGCAAAAACGAAGGACAAATTAAACAAACACCACTTTTAAAACATGTTACATAAAGACGTCATTATAACGTCATTTCAATTGATATTTACAACACATCAATTTTATCTTGCAGTTCTCTATCTATACAGGATGATAGGGTGAACAAGTTTTAAAAAAAATATTTGGCTCCCTCCATTTTATTTTAAAAAAGGGGGATAGAGTACATCTTATTGACTTTCAACTGTGAACATTTCACGTACTTTGCATACTGTATTTAAAAGTTAAGCCTATTTCAATAAAAAAAAGCCGTCGGCGATCATTCATTTACCGTTCTATTTACCGTTTTTCCACCTCCATGAATGAACGAGCTCTTGCAAGGGAAAACATACAAACATCACATCAATATTTCGGGAAAAAATAGAGACGACTAACGTTCCTCATATTCAAAATACATAATCTGACAAAAAAACTTTAAGTATTGATTCCAATTATAAAAATTTCAATTGCATTTGACTGCTTGGGTGTAATCTGTAATTCTCATTAGGCTCAAAATTTCCGATGGCATTCCACAAACTCTATAAAATGGGTTATGCGTAACTTCTGAAATTATGGATCAATTTCAGTGGTTCCTTTATTCAGATGGAAGAACGTGCTTTTTTGACTCGCCCAGCTTTTTATACCATTAAAATCCCGGGACATACCGTTATTTCGTTTTACCATGTTTGATTTTCTACAAAACAAAAACAGTAAACGAACCATGAACCGTTTTGTCGTTTTACAGTTGTATAAAACGACAAGCGGTATTAAGACAAATACGGTTTCTCCGTTTTATAAGTTTAGTAAAATTCATTATAGCTTAACGATCAATGTTTTTTTGTTTTACAGTTTTACACACAAAAACTTTGAAAAACAGCAAAACGGTCAGCATTTAATACAGACTGGTTAACAGTCCGTGGTGTATTTTGTGGCGGTGAGCGAGAGGGTGGAGGGGGACCATGCTTTACACGAAGAAGTGTTCCTGGGCATTATTAATGCGTGGTGTGATTCCTGGTGCGGACCCTGACCCCCTTCTCATGCGATTCATTTAAGTTGGTGGGGCTTTAAGAGTTGCTAGCGAAAACGGTGCTGGGAAACTTCAAGGGAGGACATTACTTTTCACAATGGATACAGGATGGTAAGACGTTTGATGAAGTTGTAGATATTTTGAAGGAAATTGGAGTTCAGGTCGACGCAGCTCTTCAATAGCTAATACGCAAATTCTGTCTTGAGAAAGAAATGTTAGGAGCGGGGCCCAGGCAATGACTCGATCCCAAGGACGTATTTACAATGACTCGATCCCAAGGACGCATCAACATTCCTAGGTGCTTTGCTTAATTGCCGAACCTCAATCAACAAATTGTGGCAAGACTATTGACCGGTTAATCAATGTCATGATTTTGTAAAACAACACTCTAAAATTAAAGCAAATAACCGTTTAACGCTTTCAACAATTAAAAACAACAACCAAAAAAGTATGTGTGTGTGTGACTTAATACCGTTTGACCGTTTTACAAAACTCTTAAACGACAAAACGGTCACTGGTTCGTTTACTGTTTTTGTTTTTTAAGAAAATCCAAAACAGTAAAACGAAATAACGGTACGTCCCGGGATTCATTAAGAGATGTCCTCTTAAATCACATTCACATGGCGAATGGTAAGGTCATCTTAAAGTCAATATGATTGCATTTTATAGTTTGCAATTAGAATAAAATGTTACAAATTAAATGATGTAACTATCTAGGTTTTAAGACAATCGCACATTCCATACTGTTTTTAAAAATCATATTTGTATTGACAGCACGATTACATCACACCTTTTTTACAAACTTTGTGCATAAATCTACGCCCAAACAAACCCAATACAAAAGTGTCTAAATGTAACATTTTCTTGCTCTTCCAAAATGCAAATAAAATGAAAAAAAAAACGCAATGAAATGATGACTTCATCATGACGTCACACCAGTTTTCAACCACTTAACATCCAGTACTATATAAACACGCTTTTCAACCTAGTCGGCCCTGTAGTTCTCTAGAAACCCTGCTTCCGAAAATTTACGTTTAAGATGCCATCACATGACTTGTGGCAGTAGCACCGAGAATGAAACATGTACAAAGTCCATGGAATTTGAGAAAGAAGAACAAGGAGAAGAAAAAGAAGACCAGTATGTCGGATACCCCACATTTTTAAGCTCTGAAAGGAGCTTCTATACACGTCACTTTGTGGTCAGTCGGTCGGCCGGCCGGTCGAGTTTCTGAGTTTACCATGATATATAACTAACAATTGACCCAAAATAGACAGAATGCAATGCTGTCGTTGGCAAATGCACTCTTGGTGAAAGTTTTCGGAACATGCCCATTTGTTTTGATTGATGCGCATGCGCTTCTATTTTGCATATGAAGTGAAATTAAATACGGAACCGGGCAAACTTATTGCACTCACGATGGCGCTTTTTAATTTTCATCGAGCACTTTCAGGAATGCCAATTTATTGGGGTCAATGTACTAGGCTCTTTTTAACATGTCGTATGTTTCATCCGCTAATTTAGCATGCGCACATGCGCACTCAAGTATGAAAACTGAATTTGTTTTTTGTCCGTGTCGTGGTACAAAAGTATTGGGTCACAATATCAAAACAAGCGACATTTTAGGGGATAATTCTTCAGTTTGCCGAGTTACTGTAAACTTATCGTCACTGAAAAATGATAAACGATATCATTGAAGTCGGAAACCGTTTGAATGAAAAAAAAGAAAGGTTTTACGTTATACGTTTTACGTTGAATGTAACGTTATTGTGAACGGCGTAACTGTACACGGACCCTGGATCTGACCCGTAAACATGGCTAGCCATGGACTGTACTCGACACGTTGGAAATGTATACATAGCTAAACGATTTACAACTGACTGGTTTCCACGCCCACCAAATGCAGTTAGGTGCAATCACAGAGGCAAGAATTGAACTGCAAAGAAATTATATAGCACATTTTCTGTTTTAGTTCGTGAATTTGTCTCTAAAGTAATGAAGTATTTGTTAAAGGTATAAGGACAACAATGCCCCACATGTCAAGCATTCATACATTAAATGCGCACATTTTGAGAACACCTTGAAATGCATGTACATTGTTTTCGAAGGCAAGGCATATGTTTCTCTTGAAAAACGCGATTGTTTGTCGGTACTTTGAAAGACAATTGATTCTCTTTTCTCAAAACCACAGTAAACAGGACGCATGAGATTGAGATGTACATGGTATTGTTACACCAAGCGATCAGGAGGGGGGATGTTCTCTTTTAACGACCTAATGATACCTTACTCACGGAGTGGACCTGATGAAAAATGGTATATTTTTATCACACGGGAAGAAAAGACGACATCTGCGTCTTTTTTTTTTTTGCCCTGTCATCTCCTGTAAAAGTGAATAGATGGTGGTCCCTGCCCATTACTAGAAGTAGCATGTTATGGTATATATATTTATAGTAAAAGAAGTAGGACCTTAACAGAAAAATTGCTTGGGAAGTATTTCTAATACACATAAATAGATCCAGTCCTGCAGCTGCAGAAGTGAATGTCTGTATTTCAGCGGGGTCCTCACTGATGATGAAAGCTTATCAAGATAGCGAGGAACAACGCTTCTGACCGGTAGGACGAATCAGAATGTCTACACCTCCAGACGTATAGCGGTGCATTTGCACGGATCTTTGTACGGTAAAAACAACGGAGCAGGATACCAGATTGTGGGTTGTACTCCCAGCCGATGAAACGAAGACTTGATTGCACGAGACAAGCGCTGAAAATTGTGCAACAAAATTTAAAATAAACTAACTTAAAGTATGTTTGCAAATTTGCATACATAACATCACAAATAATTACAACATCTATCTATTTTCTCCGCAGAATTTGTCGAGCTTATTATCAAGCGAGGTGTGTCTTAACCCCATGTTCTAGGGTCAACGAATTAATTAAGCCATTTATACAGAAAATGTATTATACTTTATGCATACTATGCAAATAAGCAACCGCCATCTCATAAATAAGTACAAAATGTATATATTTTCTATGCAACACGGCTGAATGAAGGGGGGGTGGGGCTGCAACTCCTAACCTCTACATCTGCCACTAAAATACGTTATTACAACACATTGCATAATGCAACAGACAGGAAGACCTATTGATGCCGGATGCGGGTATGGAATATCATTCGTGTTATTTGAACTATTTTTGTCTGTGATTTTTCTTTGAGAACTGAAAATGCATTTGATAATAGTAAAGAACATTAAGTGAAAGTTTGCTTTTTTATAAAGACAAGAACAATGTCTTCCACTTGAAAGAAAACAAAGGAACATTCAAGTGGCCCTTATTCTTTCGTTATCCTGCATTACAAAAACCTAGGCATTCTTTTCGAACGACTTAAATGCATTAATCGCCTGTTAAGTCCCCCCTCAATTCTATTTGAATTAAAATCATTATGCAAATTCATATAACTCAATGACAATTTGAAACTGAATGACGTTTTTGGAAATCTTCGATCAGGCAGCATACAAATGCATGAAAATGACCCAGTTTGGTATTCAATATAAAAAAAAACCCAATCCTTTCAAACCTTTAATAATTAACAGTTCTTAACAGGACTTTGAATGAATGAAATTGCAGACTTTGTTCATGAGTTACACGAAACTTTACGCATTAAAACGATTAAATCTGAAGGAGTAGATATGCAGTACAATAATGTCGATAGTTAAAGTGGACAAGCAATAAATTGCTTTTCTTATACAGTTTAACTGACTAGATACCTGCTCAAAGGCTTGGCATCAGATAAATTGTTGTAATGATGGGTAGAAGCAGTCAACACCTGTTAGTGTTGATGCCGTCAGAATAACTGCTGTACCACGTCCATTCTCAGATGCAGTAAACGTGAATCTGCAGGTTGATCTCACGTTATATCAACGAACACTTACATCCCAACGCGTCAATACGGTAGCAGTCACGGCAATTGAACGCCCAACACGCTGACGTCATGCATCATGTGGCGTGCCAAATAAAATGCTCAGGTTAAAATTATGCAGCTTGAAAGAAATTACGGCCCGTAATCGGAATTTTGTTATCCTTTGGATTGTTTACTTATCCTATCAAAGGTCTGGTTGAAAAGAAACTAATCCGTTCCCGCGAATAAGAAGAACACAAACCCGGTGTTTATATTGGAAGAGGCGGATATTTTGTAGCTGCAGACGTATTTCCAGGTGTGCCCATTCAATGTACTGTTAATGTTGTTGTGTGTGCGTGTCTCAGCACAGCTACCCGTACCGTGTTGTTTCTCGCAGAACTGCATAGATGATGCAGTGCGTGTGCATAAATTCACAACTAGCAACAAAAAGCGATTTTGAAATTTGTTATAGCATGGTTTTCGCAAGATAACACAAACCAGAATTTTAAAAAAACCCAACCTTTAAATGATGGTTTGTGTGGACATTCCACATCTTGCACAGATATTCTTTACAATTAACATACTTATGTTTAAATTCATCTTGTATCAAGTGGGCGCATTCAGGAGGTAACGTCCAGTAGGTGGAAACAAATCATTGTCCCCGTAACAAAATCAGTGTTGTAGGTCTTGAGACCGGTGTCGGTCTCGGTCTCGAACCACTTTTGCGATCTCGGTCTCGGTCTCGGGAGGCTGTGGTCTCGGTGCTGGTCTCGGTCTCGGTCCCCCTTTGGTCTCGATATTTTGGCTGGTCTCGAGTCGAGACCAGCCAAAATGAGAGGCAAGGGCGAGATTCCGCCCGGCCTTTAGGAGTTAAATAAAGAATCAGTTTAGGGCAAATGTGACTGCAGTGTGATGCTAATGGACATGTCTCTCTTCACTTTCCAGTGAGTGAGGCATAGTCCAATAACCATTGCTCCTCTTCTTATTTCTCGTTTTTATTGTGGGATGATATGTTGAAACAAGCACTGAATATGGGAACAATTCAACTCTTTTCCTAGAAATATTGGTGATTTTGTTCGATGTTCCTTTTCAATTTTCCTTTATTCGTGGACACTTGGGAAACTTATTTTTTTGTATTTTTATTAATTGATATTCAGCAGAATCGTAGACCGTTAATTGGTATTAGTGGTGGACAGCTGAATTTTGTGATCTCTTTATTGAAATAGACACGACTTGGGAATAGTATGCAGAATTACGTGAAATGTTCACAGTTACTACTCAATAACATGTTCTTTATCCCAATTACACAAAATGGAGCTTGCCATTTGTTTTATCCTCACAGTCACTTTCTTTTTGACTCGCCATGTATTCATCTTTTTCATCTGTGATAAACACAAATTGAGCTACTGCCATGGTCACACAAAAATAGAGTCTTATTGCTACTCGTCTCCTTCTAAATGTCAATTGCGTTTTGCATGAGTGGAAGACTTTTGTTTCATTAATCGCTATATGCTGTTTACAGCCATCACAATAAGCGGTGGAATATTGGCAATAACGTACTTGTCACTAAAATACTCAGTAAATTGCCCGCTTAAGTAGCCGATGCGAGCGATACTTGCTGGTACAAAACACAGAGACGTGCGCACTGAGCCATGCATCCTAAAAGTGCATCTCGCCCACCACATTCAGTTTTGTTACAGTGCCCTTCTATTGTGTCAGTATATTCTCTAAAGGCTTATGACGATGATGACGGCGGGCAGATGAACAGAGAAGATAGATCAGGCAAATATGGTTCATCGATCTTCTATAGTATATGTAACGTTATTGACATTAAACAGAAATAAAGTGGCATTTTTATTTCAGCCTTGTAGGCCTTCTTCAGGGTAAATGACAGAGGAACAAGAAACAAACATGTAGGGGACACACAACCATGCAGTTGGAAGGAGAATCACAAAGAGAGGGGGCAGACCAATCCATATCTTGGCTACCATCTCTCAGTGCGTTCTACATGCAAATCTATATTCCATGACTGAAATTTTAAAAAAATAAATCAATGGTTTCTTGCTCCAATTTTTTCGAATCAGGTTTACAAAGGAGGTCCAATGTAAAATTAAAGTTGCATTTAAATATCCGTTGAAGTGGTCATTGCTGAAACCAAGGGCTGGCTCTGGGTTTAGGGTCGAGTTCCTATAACAGATGAACATCCACCTTTAACGTTTACTTTTGTCAAGATTCAACATGTTCAAGTTTTGCAAAAACTAGTACAAATTGTCATTACTCCTAAGTTAGAGTTTCTTCATCAGCTTTACACTTTATAGTAGTTAAACAATATTTTTTTAATTGATTGTGACAATAACAAATTATGTTGCCATATTGTAATTTATGGCATGAGGCAAACACGAAAGCACTCATGACACAATTAAGCAGGTACAAGTGATTCTAACAATCACTCCTTTCACATCCCCATGAACATCAACATCTCAAGGACAGACTGTTCAGCTGTAATTAGTGTCTTGTTGTTTATTTAGATTATTGTTTATTATCACCGGTCTCGGTCTCGGTCTCGGTCTCCGGACCATTCGGTCTCGGTCTCAGTCCCGCCTTGAAGGAGCTGGTCTCGGTCTCGTCTCACTGCAGCCAGGTCTCGGTCTTGGTCTCAGTCTCGGACTATCGGTCTCGACTACAACGCAGTCAAAATACCACTTCAACCACGTCGAGACAAGTCAATGTATCTTCTTTGAGAGGTACTTAAAACCAGAATGTGGATAAAGAAACATGAATTTGCCCCTATCTTTCTTTCACTTTCTGTGTTTTTGTTTGGTTTTCAAGTTTTTACTTTTTTAGATTTTCCCTAAATTAAATGTAATAAATCTTCAGAAAGCTCTCTTACACACGGAAAGGTCCTATCTGAGGGAAAATGCCGAGAACTTTAAAGTTCTCGGCAATACCCAAATATATAGTTATAATGAGCGCTTGAGACACCCAGTGTTTTATTTGACATTTAAAATGGCAAGCCGTATAAAAATATATAATAATTGTACAGTCGTTTCCAAGGTCTTTAGTGTATTGCTTCATTCATTTGCAGCAATAATGGATAGATATATATGTATATATATATATATATATATATATATATATATATATATATATATATATATATATATATATATATATATATATATATATATATATATATATGTACATATGGAGATAATAGACATCGCTTAATTATTGCTCTCTTGGTTGTGTATATACTACCCTGAACGCAACACTATTGCAATTGCCGTGTTGTTAACTGATGTGTTACAGACTGGAGAGCGAAACGATCGATACTAGACTTGATTAGACAATTTCTTTTCGGTTGCATTCATCGTTCTGTTCATACTTACCCCCAGAAAAGTTACTTCTCAATAACAAGAGAAGGCAGGTTTGACTGTAACATAAGTGGCAAGTGCTTAAAGCTTTCGCCTCTCATCAATGTGGTTCGCTCACAATTTCGGCTCCGGTTCACGATGCAGAGATGAATTGTATGTTGATTCTCTTCAGTTGCAGCAGGGTTTTGTCCAGACTCTCAGTACCTCCTCCCTCAGCAATATCATTTACTAACAACCACAATAGGGCGACACTTCCATAGACTTGTGCAGCAAATGTACCCTAATAAACTCTCCTCTAACCTAGTCCTCGTAAAAGGCGGATTCAATAACAGGGCAACAGTACTACTATCATAATAAGGTGTGTCATAATATAACAACAATAATAAAACAAACTGTCAGCCAGCTTGAAAATGTCAATATAATGATAATAATTTATTCTTATACTATAAAATGATCTTTCAATTTGAGAGAGAAGAAAATAATAATAGGATTACCGGATTCAACATAATTATTTTTAGCCAATACGGGAAAAACTCTGACAAAAATTAGGTCACGGTTTAGGCAATCAGCCTAACTCTTAAAACGAAAAAAAGAATCACCTAGGTCACACGATTACTCAAAAACACATAATAAACAATTGTTGGTTATTTTTAACCAATGGTTGGATTATGCTAGCCAATCTTGTTTTAGAGTGTACGTAGAGGCATGAACATTTGTATATTTACAAAAAATTCGAAAACAGTAATATCTAATGTAATTTTACAAGTTTCAACAGAAAAACAAACGTTAAATAACACTTTGTTTTTACAGTGTACCCTGACCTATTGCGTTCCTCCATGTCTAGCAAAGAGTTTGAGGAGTGTTGCCATGTGCGTTCAGCCGTCCCGCCATTTTCTTCTATTTTGTGTTATCTTGCTAACAGTGGCAAAGGACTAAATGCATTATCTGTTGTCTGCTTTCCAGCAGTCTGTTTATCTCTTTAAAGTCTCCCTCTGGGTCCGATGCATGAAGCGTAGCCACCGGGGGGGCTCCAAGTGTGTGTAAGACTGCCCTTTTCTTTTCGTACATATTTTCTGTACCTTTTTAACAAGTTTTTCTGAACAAGGGCCTTTTTAAAAGTGAGTGGTGGCCTTGTTTGTGCCATCAAACCGTTTCAGTGCCTTATTTTTTTGTTAATTTTGCTCATGTATCGCCGTTAAAGCACCATATACTGTCCGTTAGTGTGCATAATCGCCGGTTTGAACAGCGCCCATATCGACAGATGGTACCAGCCCCCTGCCCCCCACGTTTCTATGGGTGCACACCGTTAAATATGCCTAAATCCATCCGCCAGCTCATGAGATAAAAGTTATACCTCAAAATATTCTAATAAGAGAGTTCTGAGCGCCATAAAATTGGGGGAAGTGAAGAGATAATGATGGTAATGAACCTCTGGCCCGGACTTGGGGCTTCCGATTCTGAGCATTTTGGATGTTATGGGGCTCGAAAGTGGCGCTTTGCCATGTTGTGGAGGGATCGTTTTTCAGATGGCTACTATTCCGCTTTGGGGAAGAATAGGGTCGTCTTCTTTAGGTGAGAATATTCCCGAAAAGTCAATAGTCAACCCACAAAAATGAAAAGAAAGCAGAAAGATGACAGTCATCACTTTTCTGTGCAGCTTGAATACCTGTGAGGGTTCTGAGTATTTTTAACCGAATTTTAAAGTGGGCATTTAGCACTAGTGTCTATGGGAATTTATTTGCAGGGTGCATCCTATGCAGCAATGAACACCGTTGTTGTTTTTGAGTTGTATCAGATGCTGTTGCTGCGGATGTCTTTGGTTGTCCAGTTGTTTGTAACTTTGGGCAGCCTTGCGGCTTTCCCTATACACGCATTTCATGGGGGGAGGCGTCACGTAGATCAATGATATTTTTGCAAGGGCGACGGTGTTGAGTGGCACTGAGCTGTCCATGTCTTTGGTGGTCCAGTTGAAGGATGGTCTTGTTTGGCTGAGAAGGTCTTAATCAGTTAACGCATCCAGGGCGAACGGCTTCCTCAGAAGGAGCGCTATGTCATATGCAGAACTGCAAGATGTCTATTATTGTCTCTGAATTGTGATACCTATTTTCCATATAAAGAGCTGAGGTGATTTCACACATCCCTGTCACCTCCCTACTGTTGTGTAGAACCAGTCTGTCAGTTCGCCATTTACCCTCAAAACACTTCCCGTAGAGAGCTTGTAATATTCAGTAATCTTATTTGTGAATCCCGCAAACCAGGGCTTTCCATAGTCTGTAATTCCTGTCTGTAACACGATTTGTATCTTCTGTCAATTATATGTACTGTTGGTTTGTAGAGTCTTCGAAGTGTAGTTTCCACGTGTCTCAAACTTCCATCATTTTTGCCAACATCATTTGCAATTTAGAAGGACTGTTTTCCTTGTTCTCTATTTTATTACTGGTTTCCTTCGATACACAAGCCATGTATGCCATTTGTCGGGGCATCCTATTGGTTGTTTTCTTTTCATTCCGATTTAAGTTGGCCAACTTCGGATCAAAGTTGTATTCGACACGGCAGTAGCACGACGTTTGGCTCCACTGCGTCGTGCTAATGCCGTGAACGTGAGTTACACTGTTATTTCGGTTGTGTACTGTATGAACCTAGCAACCAGTTATTGTAAAAAAATGAACAAGTTGTGTAATATTTTTACATAGGTTGTGTAAACAACGGATTTACACAACAGGTTGCTATAGGTTCATATAGTTACACAACTCATTCATTCCCCACACAACCGAAATAACAGTGTATAATTAGGAATGGGCATGCTCGCAACGTGTGTGCAGTAAAGAACGCATCAACATGTAAACTAATAAACGCATCAACAAATATGGCGACTTGCATAGAGAATGATCTTCAAGAATCAAGGGATACACTAACATGTAAATGGGCCTAGACCCCTCAACCGAGCTCATGAATAAGTTAACCCTCAAAATATTCTATATTAGAAGAGAGTTCTGAGAGCCAGAAAAATGGGGGTGAAGATATCTTCAATTCCCATGTCTTCGTACAATCTAATCTAATTGATTAAGATCACAAATGACATTTTGACTGTGACTGTTGGTGCCATGTTGGATGTATTTATATCCGACTAGGCGTTGTAATTATTAATTTGAAACCACTGCCGCGCTTATGCCGTACTAACATCGCGCTAAATTCAATTGTATTCGACACGGCATAAGCGACGTCTGAAGCAGGCCTTTGTAAACGTTCTTCTTTAGCTGTACTTAAGCTAAACAGTTTGGACCGTGAACCCCAGGATAAAACCACGAAGTTGAGTTTTGTGATTGGGTTAATACCCCCCCTCAACTTTCCACGATAGCTTAAAAAAATGCGACCCGAACCGTTCCTGACTTTTAGCCTCGAGCCTTGCGCATCTTTCTGTGTACCAAAAACATAAAAATCGGACAATTTCCGGCGCTACGTGGCGTGAAAAACTGAATTTCCCCACATACGTAGTGTACACAGAGCAGAATTACCATTCAGGCATATGAATAATTAATTAGCCATTATTCCAAAACTTTTTGACCTATAGTCATGAAATTTCTCGGATATATTCAAAATAAATTGTTCGATGCATGTGAGTTTTCAACATTTTCGTCACTCGATGGCCGGAATCTTGGGCCCCGCTAGCTGAGATATGATCAAAATAGCCCGGCCCTTTTAGGGTTAAAGAATTTCCTTACTGATATATATATATCTATCCCTTCAGAGCATAATTATATTGGTTTGTAGCACATCCTGAACAAAAAAATCAAAGATAAACCAAAATTAGGTTACACTAAACTTTAGTTCGTAAAAACACAAATTACCATCCTTTAATATTAACTTATTAATTGATTGTTAAATTAGGATACAAAATGTCAACGCAGTTAGATTTTTGAGCAACGCAATTTCAAGGCATATAATAGCATTGTCTATCCTATTGTTTACAGTGTGCGTTTATACAAATATATGTGAGTACATACAGTGTTATTGCAATTTGGCTGCAAATCAGACCAAATTCACTTACTCCTGAATTTCACTTACTCCTGGTGACAGAAAAGTAAAGTAGTATATTTAGTCATCGAAAGTTAAAAGAAATAAAATGTCGCATTCCATGCGGTCCGTTTCTTCATTTTGATAACGACAGGTACATTATGAACTGAACTCGTTTAGGAACTTTTACTCAAAGCATGAAAAAGCATCCAGCATAATAACAAAAATCTCTTTTTCTTTTTCCGAGGATTTCTGTGCGTGGCCTTTGCAACTTTGCGGAAATCATTTATTCCCGTTTTTTTTTTCTTGGGAGTTCCATCACAAAATCACTTAGACTTTTATAGTTCTTTCATGAGGCCTCTTTAAGCATTCATCTTTGTCATACTTGGATGGATGTTAGCATGTAAAGACCTCGTGGCAAAGTATGGCGTCTTCATTATGTGTTAGGTGATGTCGTCTGAAAGGCATATTTTCCAATGCTTATATCCAAATAACTACCTCATTTGATAAAAAAACCTTTATGATTTTTATTTGATAAAACTTGTATGATTTCACGGCTAGCTTATTGTGAACACTCTGTACATTTCCAAAGGACAACATTGAAATAAACGTACTATACTACAGCTACCTGGCGGAATGGGTTGAAACATGGTGTGTCCATACGATATAAATTAGGATGACGTCATGATGACGTATTCATATGATTCGAATATATCTTTTAAATATAATCACCATTTCTTACGCTCAACATTCCCATCAAATAACATGCTAAATTCATTTACTTATTGTTTTTAACGTGGGTTTTTCAGGTTATAGACATTTCCAAACTAAAATCAAAGGGTAGATTAGATCAATATATGTAATAAAAATAAATATAATAATAATACCGGGCATTTAAATACGCTCTACTTTGTGAAACAAATCACAGCCTTACAATGTCAATAAAACGAATAAAATTAATAATACAATAATTAATTATGGAACAGGTAAGTCTTGATATTTTTTTTTTGAAATGTACAATTGGTAAGCAGATTAATTATTGTAGGTTTTTATTTATAATTGGAATTTTGCGTCGGGGTGATATAAATCAAATTAGGTTTTGCCTTACCGACGTATATACACTGTATACAACCCTCAGTGTGTTACCTCGAATGAAAGTTGGAAGCTAATTTCACTCGGGTGGGACTCGAAACCACGACCTCCTGGTTTCTAGTACCAGATGTCTTTGCTCACGACCACCGAGCTAAACGGGATCGGTTGGCCGGTTCGAATCCTAATTTACATAGCAGCGGGTACGAAACAACTATTCATGACATTGAATTTTACGTCAGGGTGATGAAATGCATTTGGTTTTGCCTTGCCAACGTATATACAAAGTATACTCTGATGTGTTACCTCCCGAGTGAAAGTTGGACAAAATCACTCGGGTGGGACTCGAACCCACGACCTTCTGCTTTCTAGTGCAGATATCTAACCTAATTTGTTAGCTCCGTGGTCGAGAGTGGTAAGACATCTGCAGTAAACATAAACTTCCATCGTGGTTCTTCATGTCATGCAGTGCAGACAATTTTTCAGATATGGAGCATTTCAGGCCTTTTGAGGAGTCAATTAGCACATAATCTATTCATTACTTTGTTCTTTAAAACTTCACTTTCTGACCCAAGTCTAAGTCATACGTCTTCATACAACAAAATAATGAACAGATGTGGGGAACAATTAATTTCTGACCTCTAGTGACCTTTGAGAGGTCAATGACCACTTGTAAACCTCTTTATAGCTTCTTGTAAGATTTATTCTTAAAACCCATATTTTCACGATTCAATATCTAAATAGAAGGTATTCATGCTAAAGAGAATTTTTATATA
>JASAOE010000149.1:0-25000 GCA_029964075.1 Patiria pectinifera
GTTTTTGCCTTCAATAACAGTTGGATATGGCCACTCAGAGTGCTCTGGGCAAGGGCACTGAAACAAAAACTACAACAGTCTTACTGTTCTCCTCTGTTTGATTTCACACGTTATGGATTGTTTGCAAAAGTTTCACACTGAGTTTTTTTGTGTTGTGTGAAAGCTGGTTATTGTAAAGATGACTCGAACTTTCGAGGACATACATTGTACCTATACATGTACCGTACATTGTACAAGACATGTGTGTTGGGTGTTATGTAGGGTTTGCTGAATGCTGTAAAATATTTTCTTATTATACCACTCACTGAACACCATAATTTGTGAATTCAACCATTTTTCAAACAATAACCAAAAACTTGTGCTAAATATTCCTATGATGATGTACATTGTACGAGTTTTACTCGTGGTTTTTTGTAGTGATCAGTGATGTCTTTCGCTCTTAAAGGGAAAATACAACATTTGCAAACATCAAAAAATAAAACTACCAAATCATTTTGAAATACCTTGCTGTTTCCCTGACTTACATTCCCCCCAATGTGTAAAAAACTGCTCTGTTTTCTTAAATGGAGTCACATTTCTGAAAATTACAGCAAAAGCAAATGATGTATATCCCCTTTAAGGAATAGGTTTTTGGCAGCAGGCGTATCTTGCTTTGGGGTTGGGGATGGGGGAACACAATGTCGCTCACTGTACTGGTACAAAACTACTACATGTAGTATGGTGCAAGCAACCAAGCATACATGGCATAAGCAACAGTGTACACACACTGGTACTTCAAAGGTTAGCTGTACTTTTGGTAATTATCTGAAAATAAACTGACCAGAAACTTATCTCTGGTCACTGGATTAAAAAAAAATCCAACATCCTGATAAGGTACATGGACATGCTGTCATTTTGAAGAGAATAAATTGCATACAAATAAATTTAAAAGAAAAGAATCAAATTTAGAAATCTAAACAAAACCAGCCTTCTCCCAAAGGTGGAAGTTTGGATAACAGTGGAAGTTTAAATTGGATTAGTGGCTTCCATTGAATTGTTGCAGTCGAGTCCAGCACAAGTCCATCACAAGTTAGTTATAAGTCTATTCCATAAAAAGGACTGTCTTTGTCAAAGTCCATTTGAATCTTTGACTTGAGTTCGGAGTGGATATCGATAACTTGTGATTCAATTTTAAGCAACATTTTTTGTCCATCAAAAGCAAAGTAAGCAATTTAAGGGAAGAGTGAGTTATATTAGGACGGAGACATGAGTTTAAAAGGCCGAAGCTTATAGGGGCGTGCAAAATTTGAAAGCATGGAATTGGAAGAAAAAAACAGACAACCAATAGACAAATACAAATGAAACACAACAATAACCAATGACAGACTGACAGACAAACAGACAACATGGGTAAAGACATTACCCGATAATGAGACTAATACGAGGAAATAGGGAGCAAAATAGCTGGTCGGGGTGGAGAAAGTGAAAGATACAGTGTACTATGCTACATAATGAGACAGAAGATAATTCTTGAAACTAAACCCTTACCGCCCTGAATCCTTCAAAATCCTCTTTGTCAAAGTGAAGGAATTTGGAGGATTGAGGTTACCGGTACATTGCAAAAGTGCGTTACTGATTTCGTAGGATGCACTTTGTCAAGGTCTTGGGCCAGACCAGACCTTGTGTTGTTTTTGCTCAGCCATGCATACATATAGGCCTGGATTATGCTTGAAATCCTCCGTACTGCTCCAGGATGTCACTGGCCAAGCCTCAACATATTGACAGTCACTGCCACAGGATTTTGCAGGATTCGGGCGGTGGTCACCCCTCCACAGACCATATTCAAGAAATAATGAAGGAATTTGCAGGATTGAGGCTACATCCTAGCTAAAAGGCCTAGGGAGTTAGGGATGTACACTATTAAATCGGCCCACGGAGGACTGTGATTTTACAGATTGATTGACTCCTGTGGGACTCATGAGGACTTGTGATGGACCCAACCACAACATTGCCCCAATAATGGGGATGCCAAAAAAGAGGAAAACATTAGTGTCAAATGCATCTTCATTGCATTGAACAATACAAAAGATGACCACAGCTAGCTACAGGTGGCACTGACTGACAGTGTTTACCCATAAAGCAGTTAACCTTGTCAACACCTGCACAGCAACTGTGGTCTGTTATCACCCAAACAAGCTTTATAATCTGGCTTAATTCCTTCCTCCATGATTCAAGCCAGTACTGTTCAATGAGAGACAGTTTATTGTTTAATTGGGACCACCAAGTGCACTTAATGAGGCTATTAACTAGCCTTGTGGTTAGCACACCATATTGTGAATGTCCAGTTATATTCTGAATCTTGTTTGATATGGAGGCAGGGTGTTTGGCTTTTGACACCATCCAAACTGTGGACTCTGCACTCCCAAATCATTTATGTATACACTGTACACCTTCAAGCTTGCAACTTTTGAATGTGAGGTCTGAGGCTTTGGTGCAGCTGCTTGTGCTGGCTTGAAAACTAAACCAGCGAGTGAACATGGTTGACAATCTGACATTAGAAAACAGCAGTGGGAAAACAGTTCTTACGTTTATGACATACATGTAACCCTCTTGCATTGATAATCAGGTGTACATGTACTTGTATGGCCACCCGACAAGACTGATTTCTAGAAAATGTACCGCAAATCTTCATTTGATGATGCAGTTTGTTAAAATGAAGTTTCTGGTCTTGTGTGTATTTGCACAAAGTATTCATCGACTGTACTGTACTCGTACACACTGTACCGCATACACATAAGTACGTAAAGTGTAAAATGTTTATTACACCCTATTAATTCGCTTATCAAACCTTTTTGTAATTTACAAGTCATTTTTATGGTAGACTTACAACGTTCAAACACACCAAGGATGATGCCCTATCTGAATTCAAACACTACAGACATTATGGTTGTGTACAAAGTATACATGTCTGTCAATAAGTATTACAAATTGTTTGGAAAAAGTTTCCCCACAGCTCTGGGCACGATGCTTCGAAGAGTAATTTGATTTATAAATGATGGTGAAACGGATGTTGTAAAACAATTGAAGTACACATTTTGATCTTCAGACCCTATAAGCAGTTCAAATACATGTACGGTACATGTACAACAGTATTCCTCTACATGTAGGCCTGGTCGTGAGGCACACATTGTAAATGTGGCCTTTGAGATTTTTTTTTACAAGCAGCGTACCGGTAGTACCTGGATGTATTTTATTTCTCCATTGGTAGTAGTACTGCAGGTAAATCTGAATAGTTTTCACCTGGGGCGTGCAATCAGCTGGCACACTCTGTCAAGACTTGTCCCAGTGCTATGTGTCTTTCCCTCCACGATCAGCCAAGAAAAGTAGGCCAATGAATTCCACGGCCTCGTAAATGTGCCCCACATTAGGCAAGCTCACCGAGCAATTATCGGTCAGCATGAAATCAGACTTGACCATTAGTTCCCTGTTCTACATTTTGCAAAAGGCAAATCAAAAGCGGCACGATACACGAGTGACGGACGCATACACGTAGCAATTTGTGTAAAAATGGGTTAAGACACAAAATTTTTATCAGCTGAGTCTTGTGTTCATGACTCTCTGGCCACTTGGACCAATTTCGAGACAACATTTTTGTCGAGGCGGTTTGACAGCCTTGCTTATTGCTGCCCTTGGCTACAAAGGTGTTTCGTGGGCTCTGCCCTCAAATAATCCAGCCGCCGCCTCTAATTGAGTGCATTTCTCCAGATTTTTGCAGAGGAGTAAGGAGTTCTTTTTATCTGTGAAAAAAAAAAGCTTTCCTGTAATTGACGGACTATGGTACGAGCCTCCGGGATGGTCTTGTGGTTTGAAGTTGATGTTAACACTGGGGGATGTTCACTCAACTTTTTTGTGTTTTCGTGAGTTGAACACTTTTTGTTGAATTATATTGAATTTGCATTCTTGAGGTATAACCAGATGGTCAGGGGTTTGAAGTGTTTTGCCCTTGGGCAAGGCACTTAGTTCATGCTTACATGCCCATGTTTCTACCCCAGAGAGAATATGTACCTATAAAGTACAATGTACATTCTGTTAGTGAATATCACCATTAGCGCGAAATATTTCCCTCGTAAAGGTCGGTTTTTATACTTCGTGCAAAAGTCAAAGGAAAACAAATTTTATGACGTCAACATCTGATGTTTCATAATGAAGTTTACCTGTACAAATAAAAGTTGCTTTTAAAGCTCAGCATGAGGTATGAATCAGCCTTTAACCCTAACTGCCCTGAATCCTTCAAAATCCTCTTTGCCAAAGTGGAAGAATTTGGAGGATTGAGGTTACATGGCAAAAGTGCGTTACTGATTTCCTAAGATGCACTTTGTCAAGGTCTTGGGCCGGACCTTGTGTTGGTTTTGCTCAGCCGTGCATAAATATAGGCCTGGATTATGCTTGAAATCCTCCGTACTGCTCCAGGATGTCACTGGCCAAGCCTCAACATATTGACAGTCACTGCCACAGGATTTTGCAGGATTCAGGCAGTGGTCACCCCTCCATGGACCATACTGGTATTCAAGAAATAATGGAGGAATTTGAAGGATTGAGGCTATATGCTATTTTTCCAAGCGGCCAGTTTGAGGATTTTGCAGGATTGAGGCTACATTCTAGCAAAAAGGCCCAGGGAGTTAAGGTTAATAATAATAACGCATATATTTACATACATGGAAAGTGCACATATCCACCACTATTGGTGCTCAAGGCACTACATCATTATTACCCTCTATACCCTGCTCATTGGGCCAATGAAACATTGCTTTAGCTGCTTAACAGGGAAACAATGAATCCTGAGATTTTGGACCTTGAATCTGCAGCTGTTCGAAATTACCTTCTTGTATCAGATCACAAACCATCAACTTCAATTCTGATTTTTTTTCCCCCTTCTTCCAGCTGTATCTACCCTGAGTGACTTCAAGAGCCTGACAGACCACTTTCGCTACCGTTCCCCGGTCCAAGAAAATCTCATCACCCCAGTTTCCAGACCTCAGTGCATAGAGCTCCAGTACCGTAAAGCCAGCACAGATCTCAAGGTAAGCAAACACCAGAAATTGAGATTCAACCTGATTCTCAAGTTGTCTTTTAGGCAGTTATTATTGCAATAATAACTTAACCTGTTCACTGTACTGCCCCAAAATGCCCTGCCTGTTACTCACTGTAGTGTACGAAACTGCCCAAGCACTCTATGGTTTATTGAGTTACATACTTCTATCAGTGAATAAATACAATGTATACAATGTAGAACGGGTGCTAATTGGTTAAGGCCTTAAAGCTATAGTCCATCATTTGTAATTTGTGCATTTTGTTCGTTTGAAGCAACAAAAGTGTTCGAAGTCTAATGAAGGATACTGAACAACTAACCTGATGAAGTTTCAGCTCAGCTTCAGCTGTACCGGTATATTCCGAGAAAAACAGCATTCTAGGATCTCAATTTCAAATCAAAAGTTGCTGAATCATGTTTTGAATTGTTTTGAATTGCAGCTATACGCGATGTCGCTCACTGATCCGACGACTTATAGCAACCGCGCGCGCCTGTGCGTCGTGCCAATGCTTGCGCGCGCTGCGCAGAATAACAAAACGAACTACATGTACTAATTTAAATTTTCCTACGGTGCGTCTTAAGACGCACCGTTGGAAAGGCCTTCTTTCGTTGATTACTTCAAAATGATAGCTTGCCAGAAAGATTAATTTCACAGGGAGTTTAGTCCACTTACTATCTTTCAACCAAGTATGTTTTTCAACAATAATACGCCAGTTTCTTTTTCTGATGGCTGCAAATGATGGACTATAGCTTTAAACTACAAAATCGTCACGTCAGTGCAACAAAGTTGTATCTCGCGGGACTACTACAAGGTTGTATCTCGACGTCAACTGAGTTTGTGTACACGTACTCTGGGTTACGAAGTGAGATACGACCTTTTGACATTCTGAAACTCGCGTTTCACGTACATGTACGGCCTATTTTAGGAGATACGACCTTGTTGTACGGACATGAGGAAATGAAAGAATGATGAAAGACAGGTACTTTTAATACCTGAATATTGCAGCTTGTAAACACTTTACACGGCAAGACGTCAGAGTGATTAGGAATTTCAAATGGGATTTGTCTCTGCACATTGGATTTTAACCTACAGTGTTCGTGGATGAAAAGAAACACCTCATACAAGTTTTCTTTTGCTATTTGTCCTTTCTCCCAGGACATCTTTGAGAAGTTGAGGGAATACCACGAGGATGAAGTCACCGTTTGCAATCTGTGCCAGAGCATTTCCCTGTCCAGACTCAACTGTGATACGGACTCATCCGAGTATGACATTGAGTTCCCTAGAGTAAGTATATCGACTGCTGTTAACTCCTTGCATCATTTCTTGGTTGTTGGCTGTGCTAATAACTTTTTTTCTGAAGAATCTTTTACACTGAAATCTCTAATGGGAATCTAAACTGTTCTTCGGAGAAGCTTGATTAAAAAGCACTGACTAACTTTTTTTCTCTGGATTTTTTCGTTGGTGGTGGGGAAAATAATATACGGTAAATCGTTCGTATAGATGTGAGTGTTTAGAATAGTCCTAGTTACATTTGGGTATATTTTCTCTCAGCACTCTCAAATAGGGAACTCAATATTGAGAGAAATTGAAAAAAAAATAATGGTGGAAAAAATCTTTTGAATTTAAATGTAAGAACTACAATGTATTTAGTTAGTATGCTGGGTACTATATTTAGGATAGCTGCAGTTAATAGGTAAAGAGCATGCATACATGTATCAACATGAATAAGTTTGTACAATGTACATACAAATGTACCTGTACACGTACATAAACAAGTGGAACTTGCGGTATTAAATCACAAACTAACCATTGTTAAAAATAGCCTTAAAATTTGTTCAAATACTTGATTTCACTACTGAACAAAACATTTCAAATTTGGATTTTTTTCCCAGATACATACCAAGTGGAATAAATTACAATTTACATGTAAATATTAAAACTGACTCCGTATTTTGATGTTGAATGCAAGTGCTACACAATTTAATGTTAGATCAGCTAAAGAAAAAAGGAAAAAAAAATTCAAACTAAAAACAACCCCAAAATAAAGTGCAGTATCACAGCTTCACAGGCACAGATAATGTAATTTTTCAATGATAAACAAATCAGGCACAAATTAAACCAGCAGCTCATACAACCTTCACGTGTCAAACATAATGCCACTACAATTATATCCATTTATAACAAGGCAAGGTTTATTAAAAGGTTTGTGATGTATCTGAGGAGCTGGGACATTTGTCTCTACCCGTCCTGGCATCAGCGTTTTCAAGCCCGTTGGAGTGAGATTGTTTATTTTTGATTGGATGCTCCGAATACCGCAGAGTTGACATCCCAGTATATTACGGCAACATCTCCCGTACTATTCACTTGTGTTTGCTGCATCTGTCTGGGTTAGTCCTTGGCCTCATTTCCAACCTTCTGTTGCATTCCGTAAACAATTTTCGCACATTGGAGGAATTTTCCCACCGTGAAACGCAAGTTCACAGTTAAGCCTACAGTGCATTGTGCACTGTCTTTTCGTGGACAATGCGATGTGATTATTGGGATATGAGGATGACAGTTCACAACGTTCTGTATCCAACAGACTTTCACTCTTTAAATAACAGCTTATTATTTATTCATAAATAAATACATTCGGTTATTCTTGAACATCTGCTGCCCATTATGACCCAAATAAGATTTAAATGATTTTAAAAAGGCGAAGTTCCTTTTACTCAGGAAACAATCGAAGATGCATGTATCACACACAATATCGTACACCATACATTTGTGCATGCCATGTATTTAGTAATGAGATTCTCAGTCATAAAAATAAAGAAATAAATACATTCGGTTATTCTTCAACATCTGCTGCGCATTAGAAAATGGTAAAAAAAAAGGTGAGGTTTCTGTTTCTCAGGAAACAACAGAAGATGCATGTATGGCACACAGTATCGTACACAGTATCGTACACCATATACTTTTCTGAATGCAATGTTTTTTCTCTCCTACAGTAATTAGATTCTCAGTCATAAAACACAAGCATTTAAAAACACTCAATTTATGCTCTACGATGTATAAATGGTACTAAAGCTTCTATTATGCATTAACTGCACCATGAGAAAAACCAAGCAATTTCCAAATGTGCCAGCAAAAAAAACCGTGAACTTTACCTCCACAACATAATGACCCATAAATTCAGCACACACAAAGATGACAGCGCTAATAAATTGCATGCGGCCTATGTTGGCCGGGAATCTTTGGCAGTATTTACGCAGCATTAATATTTAACAAATGGTCTTTGGCTAAGTGGGTTATGCAAAGCTCCAGGAGAAAAAAAAAGGACACAAAGGTACATCAGACATTGGCTGGTTGGAATTGGGAACTATGTTTTCATCACCGTTGCGATTGAGGAGGAAATAATCTTCGCACGTCATACAACTAAAAGTCAGTTGGAGCCGCCTAAGCACGTGGAGCAAAACAAGACCACAAAACCTGAGCAAACATTTGGGTTGAGGGTCAAGTTTATGGGGCATTTTTGGCACCGACAAAATGTTTTCACAAAAAAAATAATATCTTAAAGCCCTTTGAAATGGCAGTGTTTATCACTTTTGAAAAGCACCACTGCTCATTTCGTGAATGCGATTGCAAGCTAGGGCGTAGGCTTTACAGATTTGGGACCACAGAACTCTGGTAAACATGGAGGCTATGGGTCAAGTTTATTGGGGCATTTTCGAGACGAAACAAACTATTCTTACAGGAAAACAAATTCAGATTGTTGTTTAAACTGGAGTGCTTGAAAACAATATTTTATAGAAACCATAAAAATGTCCTGTACCGGTACATTTAGATCAACAGTTTTGAAAATCATTGGCCTCGTTTTTTCGCCAGTGAGGATTGCCTTGTCTTAAGAAACTTGCAGTGGATTGCAAAAATTTTTTGAAACAGCATGCAAGAAGGCCAAGAGTGTTGAAAATTATCTTGCCTAAGTTGTAACCTACCCAGAATTTTGAGCTCTCTGCAGTTGGCTGCCAAATAAAAAATAAAAAAAAATCGGTCTGGAAAGAAGTGTTGGCCCTGAATCGAACCAGAATTCGTCCTTCAAATGTGAAGCCTGTGCCATTTTACATTTACTATAAGGCCAGAGGAGGGAGACTAGATAATGAAGCGCGATTGCCATGTTGAAAAATCATCACACTGTCATTTCCTCAAGGTTGTTTCATACATCACAAAGCCAATCAATCATGCTCAATATGACTGCTTGGTATTGTCAGTCTGCGTATGGAAAATGAAGGGGAAAAAATGTATAAACCAGTAAATATGAACATGTATAAAGTTGTTTGTATTGCACAATTTTCTGAAATTATTTGGAATTATTAAAGATTTTTAGAGACTGTTACGTTCCTTTTATATCGTATACATGTACATCTACAGGAACATGCACGTGTACAAAATGTACGGTACGTACATGTACATGTACGTGTGCGTGTGTACAATGTACCGGTACATACTGCGTGAGAAATGCGTCAAATGTTTGGATCCACGAACAAATTTGTACATTTACACAGTTTGTACATGTATGTACAATGTATGTATGGTACACTAGAGTTTTTTAACATGAATTGTACAAACTGCAGTATAGATGCTTGCAAAACCAGCGAGTAAATGTAACTTTGATTTGAGATAGAGGTAGTAGCTATGGTAGATTCAAGATAATGTACGTACAACAGTCTTGTCTGGTCATACATTTTCAATTTCCAATTTTGTTTACTTTTTGATATATCTCTGCTTTGTCATTGTACTTTTGTTCATTTGTTGGCCGAATAAATAATAATAGCGCCTAATAATAACAGGTCCAATATTTAAATGGATTTATACTTCAAATTGTGAAAATCATTCCTAAAAAAGACCCACTTTGACTACAGAGTCAGCCAACGGCTGTAACAGATCCTAGTCTCCTCACTTCAAATTATGGAATATTACTCCCAGTTCAACATGTAGGCCAAGATTGTAGACAGCGTGTCAGCTCCCCCCCCCCCACTCCCCCAAGGCAAACCACTGTTTGTTGAAGTTGACGAGGCCATTACCCTCCCGCTCCAAAACCTAAACTTGAGTGACATCAGTCAGGAAATATCTCAAGTATTTGGTATCGCAACCCATAATCCCATGTTATCCTCTGCCAGTGGCAGCGCAAGAGCGAAGTTGCACACATGTTGCATGGATGGGGTTAAGGGTTCCGAGCCGAACACCACAAGTCAAAATAAAGGCTAGATTTTTTTTCACCATGAAACCATTCACAGTGAAAAGGAATTTTAGGTAATTTTTTGGTTTTCTGAAAGTGGCTTGGGATGACCTGTGCTCAACAAAGAGGGTGGAGGAGGTATGAGGACGTGACAAAAGAGAATAGGATTTCTTACAATGGTAAAAAAAAAGAAAAATGGCCCAGGGCCAAGACAATGTTTTTCCTTTTATGTAAATTTAGGCTCAGTTACCTGTAGTTGCTGCTGGAAGATTCTGCATGTTCACACTAGGCCTGGGCGAGTAGTGAATTTTCTATTCGAGTACTTGCAGAGAAATTACTAGCGAGTAGTCGAGTACTTGTGGGTATAGTTAACCGAATTCCCATGTACGTTAGTATGACGGGAAATTACATTGTAACTACTGGTACCGGTACAATCAAATAGCGTGCAAGTCACACCACATTCATCAGCACTGAGTTTTATCCTTACTGCGACATTTTGGGTCATTTACTTGATTTTTTGGGTTTTTTTGGATGAATGGAATCCTAAGGATAGAGAGGTAGGAGGGAGTGAATCTCTGTTTGCAGGGGACGCATTAGGCCGTAAACCCTAAATTGCTACTTGTGAGTACCTGCTCCTACTCCCTTCAGGACGAGTACCGGTACTCGAATACCCGGTAGATGAAAAACCACCAGTAGAATTACGAGTAGCATATACTCGCCCAGCGGTAGAACACTGCACTCATCCAGTTTACAATGTTTTACATTTAATTCTTCCTGAACAGTTACAACAGATGAATAGGCCCTACCAGTATATCATTATATGGTCACTGGTTATTGCTTAAAAAAGCACCATAAGGTTGAGGGGGTGGGGGGGGGGGTACGAGGACACCTGCAGTTCTACATGGCATTCCTCTGTAAGCTGTATTTCATCCTTCCTCGATTATCTCAGTCCACCACCCACGCCTCTTGCATCTCTCAATGTATAATATATATGTTCGTTATCATGAATGATGTCCATTAAGCCAAAGATTAACCTTTTAGATCTTGGCTCTTTCATCACCCACTACCGTATAAATACTTAAGCTTGAAATGTTCAAGTGCAGCGTCAGAATTGTACCTCTCTTATTAGGCCCAGTCTAGACACTCAAAATTGAGATCCATTGCAGAACCGTTGTTTTCATTAAAGATATACCGGTAGTCCATCATTTGTATTTTGTGCATTTTGTTCGTTTGAAGCAACAAAAGTGTTCAAAATCTAAAGAAGGGTACTGAACAACTAACCTGATGAAGTTTCAGCTCAGCTTCAGCTGTATATTCCGAGGAAAACAGCATTCTAGGATCTCAATTTCAAATCAAAAGTTGCTGAATCATGTTTTGAATTGTTTTGAATTGCAGTTATACCTGATGTCGCGCACTGATCCGACGAATTAAAGCAACTGCGTGTGCGTCGTGCCAATGCTTGCGCACGCTGCGCCGAATAACAAAACGAACTACTAATTTAAATTTCCTACGAAGACGCACCGTTGGAAAGGCCTTCTTTCGTTGATTACTTCAACATGAAAGCTTGCCAGAAAGATTAATTTCACAGGGAGTTTAGTCCACTTACTATCTTTCAACCAAGTATATTTTTCAACAATAATACGCCAGTTACTTTTTCGGATGGCTGCAAATGATGGACTATAGCTTTAAACAGCAGTGCATATTAAGTCAGGTTTAAGTGCTGTACCAGACGTTGTAATTTCAAACACGAAAACATTCACATACATGTGATGTACATGTATGTATCAAAAGAATGTGATCAGTAAAATTCTTGTCACGTACCGGCACATGGAGGCCTACTTGTAGTCTCTGAGGGCAAATTGAGAGTAATCGTATCTCGCCCAGAAATCATGTTTTGCATTACATTTTTTTTCATCCATAAATTATCAGCAATCAGAAAAGTAGCCACGCTGCTTTCAGCCTGAAGACACAACACTTGAACACACCCACAGACATGTTTCCAATACTTGGCTAGTAGTGCCCGGCCATCAAAACAAGTTTGAAAATATATGATGCTGCTTCTTTCAAGTGCAGGTGCATACTTGTAACTCTAGCTAACCTGTATGTGGGTTAAATCATGGAGGAAAAAAGTAGATTGAAAGTTTAACATGTATTATGTAGTGAAATCAAAAAGGTTTTCAGTTGAGATGTAGAGTTGAATAGAGTCAAGGATGTAGAGCAGCCACTTAACCCTAACATCATAGCCATTACTTTTTACTATGGCATAAAGAATTGAGTACTGCAGAATACGATGAATGTTGTCCACACATGCTTTAAACTTCATTCCACAGTTACTAAGTTTTTGTAGCTTTAGGTGAGGTTAGGGAGGACCAGAGAAAAATTGACACAATTTGGGCGATTCACAATGCAGTATCTGTTTGCCCTTTTCTTCTTCTTTTTTATCAATATGGTGGTTTTTTTTAAGGCGTCAGAACGCTATGACCCAATCTATAACAAATTAGCTCAAGTTGTCTGCTGACACTCATTCAAATGGGCCATGTTTTGTCGACGGTAAACTTGAAAAATAGACTCTCCATGGCGAACTCTTGGTGGCGCACTGCATTGTGAATCGCCCAAATTAACAGGTGGCCACCTTGCCATTTTGCCCCAAATGTACCTTGCACATTACTGTAAATGTACAAGCACACACAAATGAAAAGTACCTGTTTTTCTGGGAACAAACTTGGCAAGATAGGCCACTAAGACCAGGTGGCCAGTACGGTACCTGTATTGCTTGACATTTTCAGGCAAACATTCTCAGAAACATTTGTAGTGCAGGTTTCATAGTTCCCTTCAAATTCGTCATTTTCTACATACCGGTACATGTAGGTACATATGTACGTGCTCATAGTCTTGCGGTGAACAAATCGAAAGAAGTATTTCTTTCAGCGTGCATGTGTAAGATTGGTTTTGCGCCCCTCTTGGGCACTGTTACTCGGACTACTACCAGTTTCGATTCACTGGACCAATGAACTTGTGGCTAAAAGTCTAATAAATCTCTGAGTGTTCTTCAAGAAAAGTTGTAAATCTTATCAGATTGAAGTACTTCCAGTTGCAATAAAAGTAAAGAGTCTAAATCCATTGCACTCATTCAGTAAATTACCCTCCATCTGCACACATTGGGGGTTCTATTACTTAAAGTACTACATGCTGAGTTGATTATGAGTGACTGTCTAGGTAATATGGGGTTGTTGAAATGCTTGGAGAAATCAAAGGTGATAGGTTTATGGGGGCCGGTGTCCTGGACTTGGTTGGCCATAAGGCTTTCCAAAAAATGTGGACACCTTAGTAAGAACCCTGGCAATTTTTCTTATTTCTTAGCTTGTGTGTAGTGTACAAATGTACTCAAAGGCTACTTACAAATGTACTCAAAGGTTGTACAGATTTCCTGCACAAGTGCCGGTATTGTAGACCAATTACTTGTAATAGCTCTACATGTACCGGTACATTGTAGGTAGCATCAATAAAGTTCTTCCTTAGGAAAAAATAGTTGCTACATGTAATGTACACACATACTGAAATTTGTATCCTTGTGGAGACATTTCTTTGTTCTCGTGTAGTAAAGTTTTCGAGTTTGAAAGTGAAGTTTCAAAATGCTCTTATTTTAACCAGAATTAATTTCCTTGGCTAAAATTTGGACTTAATATCCCTTTTCTAAAACTCTTCCATTTGGGACTGATCAACCCACCTTGGAAATTCCTAGTTTTTGAGTAAAATCCATATCTATGTCATGAAAATCTTTTGGAGACTCATTCATCTACATTGCCCTGAGAAATCAGAAATTGCCCTGTGGAGACGTATACAATCTTTTGTTCCCTATTGTACACACGTCTCCAGAGGGTACGGTGTATCAGATCATACCGGTACGTATACATGTTCATGTACATGTACCGGGTAGTTGTAGGATACCAGCCCCCACAGTAGAAATTGACTTGTTCCTACCAAGTTACGAAATGACCCCACTTTCTTAAACCATCTCTTAATATCATTACATGTAATTCTTCTTAATCCGCATTTCCCAGATCTTGGAATTTTTTGTCCATGTGTTCTTATTAAGCTTTTTTTTTTATAAAACTCATCCGTCCCCCAACCTTTTCTTAAAAATACTGACACTGTGCATGTGGCTAACCCAAGTTTGTCTTTCATCTTTTTCCCCTTTTCAAAAACTCGCATGTTTCCATGGCGATGTTTCATCATGCCTGTCTGTTCATCGCACACGAAACTTGTTGGTTTCTTTTGATGGTATGTATGTGTTTTATTCGGAGAATGCCTTGCTTGTTTGGACAGCGCTGTTTTGTAGATGCCAAAAAAAAAAAAATGCAGAAAACAGTAATTTAGCTGTTCTGTTATTTAGAAACGAAAAAGTCTGTCATGAGCCAATGTGGCCCATCAGGCTGGCGTTTTTCACCGGTTTCAGTGTTTGTTTCAGTAGCATGAAACTATTCCCCCTGGATGGGATGCTAGTCCATCCAGGTTACTCCCCAGCTAATGCTGGTACCCATTTATACGCCTGGGTGGAGAGAGGCAAGTGGGGTGAAGTGGCTTGCCCAAGGACACAGAGTCATAAACCCTACCCGCTAGGCCACACTGGCCCACACTCTGTTACCGTATTTAAGGTCACACTCTGTTATATAAGTAAACTATAAAAAAAAAAGAAGCGCCACAAATTGTTCTAATTTACAGCAGCTCACATATTTGTCTACATGTACCAGGTAATAATTCACTCACCTGCTATGCAGAAAACACTGCTGAGCCGATTGTCTTGCCTAGCAGCACTCTCAGTGATAAAATGTGTGTGCAGAGGAGCTCCAGGAAGTCAGCCCCTTGTTGGTAGACTTTAAAAAAAAAAATTGTGATTTGCAAGTTAAAATCTTGATTTGTTCACACAGCTTTGCAATGTGCTGCTACTGTGCGCATCTTCACTTTCATGTCAATTAAGAAAAAAGAAAAGTCCCATTCGTTCTGATTGAACGGTGGATATCGATTACATTTTGCCAACCCAGTAAAGCCATACATGTACATGAATTAGTGTGTGAAGGCTTTGAAGTGTTTTTGATTTGCTCGCTGTCCCCAGCTATTAACTGGGCTTGGGAAATGGCACAAAGGTGGTAATTTCTTTTACCCTACCCCCTGTGCCTTTTTGCTAGGATGCATCCCCAATCATTCAAAATCATCCACTGCCTCCATGTCCAACATATGGATACAGCTTCAATCCTCCAAAATCATCCGTTATTTGTTAATTTGTTCATTGGAAGGGTGACCACTGCCTCGAGTCCTGCAAAATCCTCAAACAATTATTGTGTATGTTGAGGCTGCGCGGATTGTATCCAGAAGAACTATAAATGATTTCAAGTACATGTATAATCTGGGCCTAAATTTATGCATGGCGAGGCAGTTCACAAGGTACAGCCTATAACCTTGACACAGTGCATCCTCCAAAATCAACTGGCACACTTTTGCCTCACAGCCTCAATCCTTTGTAATTTCTCTCTTAATTATGCAAAGAGGATTTTGGAGGATATAGGAAGGTTATATTCTGGTTAAAGAAGCCACATTGTGCAAAGGACACTGCTGTACTGTGTGACATGAAGTGTTTATAAATTATAGGGCGAAAAAAGTTGCCCTAGCCCTGTGGCACCCAAATCAGAACCATGAAATTAAGACTGACCAGGGGCACTCCTTTGACCCAGCACTGATCTTGTGTTGACAAGCCTCAGACCATCAGACCTGCACCTCTGGTATCAAATTCATGGGTGACGTCGGTTGCTAGTGGTTACTGGTTGTTTTGCGTTTTCCCCCCTCGCACACTTCTCTTGAAATTACTTTTATTTGCTGCAAAATGGAAATGTCAGTGGTTTGCATGACCAAGGGCTGTTTGGACAACTGGAGGGTATAGAGCGGTTGAAGAAAATCAGTGCGAAATGGATTGTTGACCATTTCAGCTTTTTTCGGTTTCGAATCGGGCTTGCAAAAATAAAAATGTTTGCTTTTCCACGCAGTTGTGCCCATTTGTGAAAGTTTTTTCTTTTTCTTATGTCCAATGCAACCAAATTCACATATTTCTTTTTAACAAGTCTACGGTACCTTTCATAGTATTGCTTATCGATTTTTCTGGACAAATCAACCAATTTTTTTTTTTTAAAGAATCTTGTTGGCCACATTCCACATTAGTTGCTTTGAATCTTGTCATGAAAAAAAAATGTCTTGAAATCTATTTCTATATTGTGCACCTTGTGGCATATATTCACGTGTCATCTGTCAACTGTTGATTTGTCAAGTATTATTCATTGCTAATGTTTCTAACCACTAACTCTTTCATTAATACATGGAGTGAAAGTGCTGCCTTCTTTGGATACTTTCTTACCTGACTTAAGATATCACCTGCTTATTTGCCATTTCAGTGGAAACAAATGGTAATATATTACGAATTATAAAAATTTATTTTTACTTTCTGTTTCTTCAGCCTACTGTCTATGATTCCAACGAGCAGAGAAGACGTAAACCCCTCCTCCCTTACACCAAGCTCCCATCACGCCCCCGGTCAGAGGGAGATCTCTTGGACGATTATGTCCCTCCGAACCGAGGTACCCTCCCGACCCCGGAAGAGGTCATGCGTCGGAATGTCACCCAGTCCATGGTCATTAACGTTGATACGTCAGGCACAGGCTTTGAGCGGATGCAGACCTTCCGCCGGTCCCTCACCTCGATGGGAAGGAAACTGGAGAAGGCGAAGAAGAAGCGATGGAGGCGGACCATCGCGGGAATCCCCGATGAGGTCCAGGCAGAGCTCCAGACAGAGTCGGCCGGGGAAGGGGATGGCAGGTCCACGGACCAGGAGAATGACGTGGATATCCTTAAGACCATGAGCCTGGACCGTCGGGCCTTCCGGCAGGTCAAACCGGTAGAGTCTCCAGCAGCAGGCCTCGCAGTGGTCACCCCTATCAGGACGCGACGCAGGCCCAGGTCACTGCGTCTGCCCGGACCCCTCGTCTTCCCTGGTCTTCAACAGTGGAGGGAGAATCATCACCAGTCCAAGCAGGATAAGAAGCAGGAAGCCAAGGCTGGTGGCAGGGATAGACACTCGGTGGCATTGCCTCTTCAAACCAATGTCCCTACTCCAAGTCCAAGCCAAGGTAATTTCAGGTTCCTCAGGATTTAATCATTGAGTGGGGCATGGCTTGCACAGCAGTAGTCAACAGATCTTTAGTTGTTTTCTGTCGTGAAACATTTGGCCCAAAGTTAAAAAAACCTGTTTAGCATGGTTGTTGCACCAGTGGCAATTATTGGATGCTGTGAAAGCCAGGATTTGAATAATTTTACTGATCTTTATGTCTATAAAGTATGCCTTGCATATTAATTTGAATTCCGAAAATAAAAAATTCCATTTTTCCCCCCGCAGGTTACTCCTCATGCTCTGATGACAAGGCCTGGCCTGGACCAGCCCACAGACGCCCCCAATCTCTAGCTTTACCTCCTGGTACAGCCCCTCAATCTCAAGCCCCCCTGTTACCGCTGTCCCCTGCCCAACCATCCAACAAAAAACTCTATGTGACCTCCAACAGAACTGTGCCCAATGCATTCATTCCAACCAAGTCAGTAACGATGACGATCAACATGCGAAAACCTTCGGCAGGAAGTGGGGATGCCCCAGACGGCCTCCCGTTAAATGAACTCCAGGCACACCTCCCCTCCACAAAGGTCAAATTACGGAACACTAAACCAACAGCCAAAAGGGAGGAACGGCAGTCCAGTTCTGGTAACTGGAGTGGAACAGACAGTGCAAGGACGTCCATGAACTCTGACATCGGGAATTCTCTGAACTACGACTTCTTGAGCTCCACCACAACGTCCCCTTCAGACTCTGCTGTGTCCCTGTCCAGTGAGAACATATCGTTTCCCAAGTTTAATGGGGGCTTGAAGGGTCTGGACCGCAAGCACAGCCGAGGAAAATCGGACCGTCCGGGTAATCACACTTATGCCTCCACGGGAGAATCCAGCAGCGAATCGTCCACCCCTACCAACAGTCCTAATGTTGTCCACAGCGGTTTCACGCACATGGACACAGACTCCTGGTTGCAGAGTGTAGGAGCAGCAACTGTACGGAGAATGCCCCCAGAAGCTGGGAACGTTGCCCCTGCCAGGAAGTCCCCCAAAGGGCAGTGTGAGGTCATCTTCACCTCAGACACACTCTCTGACTCCTCCTCTTCATCAGAGAACCCAGCCAGCTCCTCGGCCATGTCCGACAACAGCAGCATAGACCTGGAGGTCTACCTTGCTGACGTCAACAGTGACTTTGTTGACTCAGACAGCACCTCAGGGCACTCTGTGGATCACGAGGGTTACTGGACGTCCATGCACTCGGACTGTGGCCTTCCAAATCGTCGCATCAAGAAGCGCAAATCAAGTCTCACCAAGGAGCCTGTACCAATAAACCTAAAAAATGAACCTCCATTAGTTCAGCCTAAACCCAAAAGGACCTCATTGGCCGTTGCTGCACCTGTGGTGCCAGTCTCAACCAATCAGAAGAAGAGACCACCCCCTCCGCCAATTCGAATAAATTCTGTTTCTTTGGATCACTCACTCGGCATCCGGCAAAAGGACAAAACTCAAATTGAAGTGGGTAGGTATAAAAATGCAGGAATTTTGTACCCAATTAGTGAGATATTATTAAGTGAGTTACTCGTAATTAGTGAGTTACTTGAAATAGCTGCACAGCAGACTAGTCCATTAATAGATATTGTGCAACTTTTACCTTGGAAGGACAACCACCGTTCCCTAGCAGACAAGTTTCTTCTGAAACCAAGATACTAGATGGGAACATGAATTGAAAATTGTCAGTTTCAGAATCTTTGTTGTTGAAGTATCGATACTCGTTTATAAAGGAAGATGTATTTGTTGTCATATTTGTTCATCGATTATAAGTTGTTGTGTTTTATCTCCAGGAGGGCGTAAATCCTTGAGTCTATTGCTACCATCATCCCATCAAGATGATAACCGCAGCATTTCACCATCCTCCCTCACGGACACTGCCTCAGAGGCCAGCACCATCGGTAGTGACACAACTACCACCCCCACACTTACCCCTGTTCAAACTCCCACGGACCCGGCCATGTACAAGCTGTGCTTTGGTGGTAGCTCTAAATCCCTGGAGAGCTTGGACAGTCAGTTGAGTGGCTCCCAGGGAACTCAACCCTGTAGGGTTGATGCCTGGACCACGGAGGTATCTAGGGGCTTCGCAGGTAACCAACAGGCTGCTACCTCCTTAGGAGCTGTCGTTAGTGTGTCAAACGTCACTGTGAGCACTTCTACCTCGGTGGCTCCCATTCAGGAACAAGCTTCAGTGGCAAAGTTCAGACCTCAGGTCATCCAACCCTCCAGCTCAGTCCTTCCCAGAGTGTCACAGGCTCAGCCTCTGAGTTTGCCCCAGCAGACTGTCACCCAGGATTCCCCCACCCATGAGGGCAAAGTCAAGATGCTGAACGCACGCGACAAGTTCTTTGGAATTTCACGCGCTGAGAGTCCTGTCAACCATGGCATTGCCAGTGATGCAACAAAGGGGGTCACAAACTCTGAAGAGCAAAGTTTACAGGATGAGGCTTTGGAGAATGAGGAGATAGTGTCTCCCATTGGTGTGTACCCTGAGAATTACAACACTTTGAAGCGGAGACCAAAACATGAAACAGACGCTTTGAAGAAATCAGTTGGAAAGCAGAATCAAGAGAGCAGTAAAACTGTTTCTGAAGACATGCCAGTTTTCAAGGGATTCTTTTCTGATGAACAATTAGAGGCTAGTACACCTGAAGGAATTACAGTAGCTTCGCAGGCTAAGAAAGGAATGGATACCCTTCAACGCAAACGTTTCCAGGACTATGTCAGCAGCGTTCAAAACCAGGCACCCCAGAACTATAACTCTATCAACAGCCTGAAAGAATCAGCGTCTGGGAATGGGACTCAGGCTCTGACTCGGGAGCAGAGGGAAGAGATTTTGAACATGTTGCGGAGAACCAAGAACAACAAAGTGGCAAGCTCTCCTACTTTGCCGGAACCAAGCAGCAAGAAATTTGAGGATCCTCCGAAACACGAATTGGGAAGAATTCAGGAGAATGTGGCTGTCCAGGAGCAGGTGCATAATCGTGATGAGGAGTCAGGCGGGAAGACATCATTCAGGAGTACCTATCACGTCAGTGTGGAGTCTGAGAACCTGGACCCAGACCTTGCTATCATACGAGCAGCTGAGCAGATGGAACAACAGTTGCTGCAAAAGCGGCAAAGATCTAATGCACCCTCTCCAGTACAGACACAGGGCGACAACATCTGGGTGCCGAATGCCCAACCTTTCAGCAGGAACAGCATAGCCTACCGTTCAATGTATGACGCGGACATGTGTGGCAATTCGTTCAGCCATGTCCCTTCCATGGACATGGATGACTCCTACGTCTATGATCCCAACCTAAGACCAAAGAGCTCCATCCTCAAGGTGAGGAAGCAAGGAGATGCGTCCCTCAACGAGACCAAATCCAATGGGACGAAGCATCTGTTCACGCCATCTGGCAGACATGGTCAAACCATGAGCCCAACAGACTCGGTGAGCTCCCTGAATTCAATACGAAGCATCACATTCTCTGATATGGTAGATGTTGAGCATACACCTGTCAAGATATGCCTCCTGTCTGGAAAGCCGCAAACTCCCATGGATGATTTCAAAATGCTTCTTCAGCAACAAGCAAGTTCCCGCAAGGGTCAATCAGCATGCTCTGCTCTCAATGTGCAGCCGAAATCACAGAGACCATCCAACAATGCAGAGCTGCTTTACTCTGGAAGTAGGACAGGTACCATCCAGGAAGAAGTTGCCAAGGCACAGGAGAGTAGCCAAGACGTCAGAAAAATTGTAACAATGAAGGATTTGAGGTCCGCCATGGCTAACCCACGGACTAACTCAAGAACAGGAGATCTTGGTCTTCCCTATGAGGAATTGCAATCTCAGAACAGACAGAGGAGCCCGAAGAACAGTCCCTCCCCAAGTCCAAATGGCACTCTGAACAGAGAAGACAAAGGGGTCAAATTTGATTTTGAACAGCCGCAATATGTGGCTCCAAACACAACTGCTGGAAATAGTGTGGATACTGGAAGAGGTACGGGCCTTCCAAATGGGAATGTGACTGATGCTGACAAAAGCAGGCAATTGTTGAAAACAGAAAAGAAGACGGACCTTGGAGCAAGCAACCAGGGAAACTCAAGACACCCGAATGAACAAAAAAGTAACAAAACTGTGTCGAAAAGTCCTTTAGGATCTGATGCTCAGCAGACATCCAGTAAAGTCAGTGCTATCAAACCCAAGTCTAAGTCCACTACCCCAGGTAACAAAAGTCAAGACAGTTTGCCAAAACAGGCACAAAGTGTCAAGAGTCCGCCGGACCTAATCTCAAGAATCCTGCCTCGCCTGACAGAGTCTGCCTCGGACTCCATCCTGTCCCGCAAGGACCTGATGGACGAGATACGGCAGCGGGGCACTCGGCGAGACTCCCGTCAGGAGGCCGTGTCCGAGCTGGAGACTCAGCAGCTGCAGCGCAAGCTGAGTGCCTCCTCCATGCCCACCCTGATGACAAGCAGCACTGCTCAGCCCTCCAGACGCAGCAAGGGGCTGGGATCCTTACTGGATAGTATGAAGACTGCCCTCAAGAGCATGGCAGTGGCTAGTCCCGCTGGGGAAGGGGAGCACGAGAATGACAGCGGTGCCTGGGAGTAGACTACCAGGTTTGGCTAAGTAAAGCAGGATATGTAAGGTTTGGATGATATAACTCTTCAGAGTGCTACATACATTGTACATGTACATCTTGGAATTTTTTTTTAAACATCATTTCCCCTGCAAAAAGTGGATCATCGGCATTATTTGTCAGTGATGTTGATGCATTTAAGTTGACACAGTGACTCATGTACCGCACCTGCTGTTGAAATTCATTGTTTGGAGCTCCAATGGAGAAGCAGGTCATGTGTTAGTGATTTTTCTCGTTTATTTATCATTATTAACCAAAACGGTAACGACAATTTCATGAAGTGGCCTACTTGTATAAGTTCTCGCACAGCTTTTTGTTTGTACATGTACCGGTACATGCAGTATGGTACTGTCTTTAAAGTACTCTACCGGTACATGTGTTTACAGTGGCATTGCCTGGACTAAATCAGTACTGATAGAATTTTTTGCCGGATGATGTCATTTTGGTAGCATTTTTTTTTTCTCCTGTTTTTTTTTCTTTTTTCTTTTTCTTTTAAATATATTTGGATATAGTCGGGGATACAGTTACACATCTTGAGTGTTTTTTTCTTATTTCGTTCTGGTATTTATTTTCTTTGTAACTGATCCAACTTAAAGACAGTCATTTGTTGATATTGTGTCATGTTATATTAAGGTCAAAGCGGAAAGACAAACAGCAGCGGTACTTGAGCAGGCAGCGAGCTATTACGTGTACCCATTGTATGCAGTGCGGTCAGTGCATTAAGAGGTGTGAAAAACTAACAAGGCCATAGTCTGTGTCAACATGGGGGAAAAAGCTACTGGCATTTTAGTGCTGCAGCCCTACTCATGGGCTGTTTCATCAACAATATCGTGTCTACTGTTTCATCCACAATTTGAAATGTATTGATTTATAAGCTGTCCATATTGGTTCTGGTATTTTGTCCCGGCGTAGATAAATATTGCCAAAATCAATAGCACTCCGCACTAATGACGTCAATTTTGCTCTGCGCCGTACGCGCGCATACCCCGCATGTCAGACAAACTTTCGAACAATCACGCGCACACATGTATGCATGCACAACTGGCCGCATGCATTCGCATAGAAACAGTGCTGCAAGCGTGCGCGTAATCTTCACGCGAGAAGTTCGTACAGCATGCTTGTCGGAGATCCGGGTGCTTGCTTGTATTTTTAACATTTGTGCGGAGTGCTGTTGTTTGTGTGTGTGCAAAGCCAGGTCAGCTTGAGGGCAATTCCACGGTTACTCACGTTACATTTTTGATGTACTTTTGAGTTTCCTTGGGCTGTAATTACCTTACCGAAAAGGTTTAATAACTGTTATCCCCATGGTAGATAGAGTAGACCTAGACCTACCTAAGCACCAAAGATGACATCCAGAAAAATGTGTTATGTATGATAAACAAGACGCACGAAATCGGTTACTCACGTTACGAAAATGTAACGTGAGTAACCGTGGAATTGCCCTTATGTAGATGTACCGGTAGATACAGAAATAAATCTGAACGGAAAGCTCTTACGTGTAAGACCAGTGTGTTCAGGACAAACATGGCACATACATGTAGTAGCCCCATTCACAGATGTGAGTATACCTGCAATGTAGACGCACTTTTATGTTACATGTACCTACGTATGCATATTTGCAGATTTTACTGCCTGCCAATTTTGTTAAACTGAGGGTACATTGAACATTGTGCATGCACTTGCAAATGAACAGCATTTGCCTGGCGTACCATCTAAGTGCCATCTGATATGAACATGCATGCATCTGCTTCATGGTACACTGCAGTATGCATAGGCCATGCTCTCTGCTGAATCCACAATATGGTTTGCCAGCAAAAGTTTTATGCAAAGTTGTATGCATGCAAAATGAATAGCTCTAAATGTAGATGAACAAATGTGAAAAAGTCAACGCCTTTTTATAGTCTTTTTTTTAAGAGATGCCAACCTTTTATGAATTTTAGAAACACAATCTTTTAGGTCGGTGATTCCTTCCTTGCAAGTACTCTACAAGAAGTAGAATCTTTTATTCAAAGTGCCTTCAGGTGTTAGCTTAAAATTGTAGAATTTCGCCAGGCGAAATCGCTGCCAGGATTTGTATTTCGAGCCAAAGTATCGTCTGTCAGTGTTTGGTCATGTTCGTTTTGTCATTAAGCTACAGGTGTTTCGCAACCAGTCTGCGAGCTGCAGTTTTTTTTTCCCGTCTTGTGTAACTCTGACAATACACCATATTTAGCCACTGTAACCAATACTTGTAAGTCTAGCCGGGAACTGTTGCCAGCACTGCTCCGATTGCAGTGGTCTTTTTTTCACACAATACTGTCAGCTGCATGGAGGACATGTCAGTGTCTATTTCTTTGATTGACAGTCTCCCCCCCCCAAGATTTGCCAAGCAGCTGTCCTTGTCTGTAGATTTCTTGTTGGGTTACCTGGGGGATGAGAGTGGCAGGGGGAGCTACAAGATGGCACAAGACATGTTCTCAAGTTTGATAATATTGACAAAATAAGCCTGATGGGTGTTTGGAGAGGAATCTGAGGTGCCAATGTTATTTTTCCGTAGGGGAGGGCTGCCATTTCATTTTTGTTTTCATCACATTGTTGTTCATGTACGGACAAAAAAATGCTCTAAAGTTCAGAAAGAATTGTTCAACCGCCGCATCTGTGACGTGCATACGTAGAGATGCAAAAGTTAAGTGTTGTAGTACTCATACTTATACCCGAGTTAATTTTTTCCGTACTCGTACTCTAACTCGTACTCATGAAAATGTACAAGTACTCGTACTTGTGAGAAGAAAAATTCAATGTTCTTGTACTCGTTCTCATGGAAAAGTACTCATACTTTTACTCGTACTCATGGAAAAGTACTCCACTACAACACTGCCATAAGACCCACTGAGCACGTACAAGCGTTCACGAAACTTGAC